>JABUQX010097376.1:10000-12500 GCA_015478945.1 Trachelipus rathkii | reverse complement strand
ATACATTGCAATTGTTATCGCAATTACAATGTATTTTCCTTGACCACACGTTAATCTGTCTTTCTCCTTCCTTCTGTTTCTTTAATTCACATCACATCTGTAGTGCATCCATCATACAACACATCCCTTATGTAATAAAAGGTTCAACAGAGTATAATTTGTTAGAATTTTGAGTCGAAAGTTCTTTATTTAGAATATTGCTTTAGTTAAATAATTAGGTAACATATTAGATGGAAAGGGAAAGGATGATGCGGTCTGCAGTTCAGTTTGAAAGTTGTGAGTGGTAACGAGGTGGCTAGTTCAATTAAATTTTTGGGGAATACAAAAGAACTTAGGTCTTGAATGAGATAGGGTTTTGCATGAGGGTATGTTGTTACCAGTGTTAATGTATAGCAGTGAAACTACGGTGCGGAATAGATCTGGGGTAAATTTGTTCAGATTGCCAATCTTGGGGTCGTGTTAAGTGTCAGAAGAATTAATAAAATGAGGAATGAACGTGTCAGGGATCTGTGTGGTGTGGAGAAAGGCGTAGATGAGAGAATAAACGAAAGTGTATTAAGATGGTTTGGTCATATGAAAAGGATGGATGATAGTCGGTTGGTTAAGCGGATGTGTGCTGGGAGACTGAAGAAAAAGTAGACTGAGTCGGGAAAGGAATGCGAGTTTGGCTTGTACTATTTTCTTCTACCAGTTATCTGTTCCCGGTGTATGTTGCGTACCTCTACAATCTGAAAAACATTTACCTAAGAAATTTGTTAAAAATGTGAAAATTTCTATTCAGCTATCGTCAGATTTTTAAAAAATTTCAATACTGAAACCACTTCAGTTTCTGGTTAAGTTTTATCATGAATGACATCTAAAATTATCATAATTCATTAGATTGTGGGTAAGCCAAATTCAGAATGAATTCGGGGACTTCATAACTTTTTTCAAGGTCATTACACTAATTTTTTTTAACGTTTTTCCTGCATTGCAGATAATTTCAGAATTTTATATATGTTTCGTGAAAATATACCACTAAAAAGTACCCGTTTAGATATATATATATATATATATATATATATATATATATATATATATATATAGTGTGTGTGTATACTATATATATATATAATATATATATATATATATATATATATATATATATATATATAATATATATATTCATATATATAATATATATATTATATAATATATATATGTGATCGTGTGTGTGTGTGTGTGTGTGACCTGTTGTGTTATAAGAATGGGTTATTTTTGAAATGTCTTAGAATTTTATTTGCTGGAGCGTTAGTAATTAGTATACATATTAATTTTTCGTTGAAATGAATTTATAGCACACGTACCCCCGACCAGTGAGTGCTGGGAAAATAATAAAATATAGCTTCAGTACCACAAGTTAATAAAAGCCCATAAAAAAATTAAAAAAAAGGAACATCTGCCAGTACCTAGGTTTTAAAATCAAATTTGGAGACATCATAATTTTTTTCAGGCTTATTTTTTAAAATTTTAAATTTTTTTTTTACGTTTTATTTCACTTCGGCTCGTTTCAAACATTTAATATAAGTTTCATGAAAATCGGTTGGTGTCAATATAATTGATCATTTCGTTCATTGACAAATTTGTAAATATGAAATTTAGAGGCCTATTGTTTCATATTTAACTTAACAAATTAGCATTTTTAAAAACCACGTTTCCCACGGAAAGTTAATAAATACATTATTTCCTAAAGGTCTAGCTAGTATAAGAAAGAAAAATATTCCATTCCTATAACACCACAAATATATATATATATATATATATATATATATATATATATATATATATATATATAATATATATATATATATAATATATATATATATATATATATATATATATATATATAAATATATATATATATATATATATATATATATATATATATAATATATATATAAAAAAAAAAAAAAAAAAAAAAAAAGAATCATATGTATCTTAAAAAATATTAATGCTACAGTAAAACGGAATACATTGCTGGAATCCTGGTCCAAAGTTTGCCCTGAAACTGAAAAAAAAAAAAAAAAAAAAAAAAAAAAAAAAAAAAAAAAAAAAAAAAAAAAAAAAAAAATTATATCTCAAAAACTACAATAGCTACAGCGAAAAGGAATACATTTTTGGAATCCTGGTAAAATTTCACATAAAATGTAAAAAAAAAATTATTGTTAATAATTATAGTAATATGATTAGAAGGCCTATTTAGAGACCTTTTATTGGTTTCTCGTTAAAATAAATAGACTTTCTATTAAATTTTGCTTTATACGGCACACTAGGGGGCTCGAGCCGACGGGGTAGGGGGGGACGTTTTTCCATACCATGTAGAGGGGCGGAGGAACCCCGCGACACCCAAATACCAAAGAGCAGGGGTTCCGGGAGGCCCTCTCCCGGAGAGAGAGATGTCAGTTCTGCCCCATGTAGTTCCAGGAAGGCTGAGACCGGCTTTCCTACCATCAGAGCGAGG
>JABUQX010097376.1:0-2500 GCA_015478945.1 Trachelipus rathkii | reverse complement strand
TTCTTAGGGTTAAATTTGCGAAAGGTTGTAAAAGCTAAATTTCTAATGTCATTAAATATAGTTTTCTGCTTCTCTTCCGAAAATTTATACATTGGAGATATATCTAATTTTCTTAATAGCTTCTCAAAATGGAGCAAATATTTGCAAATGTTTAATTTCTGAGGAATAACTTCAAAATTTAAACCTTTGGCAAGAGTGTTCTTAGTACTTTCGTTAAACTGAAAGGAACTGTAGTTAAAAATTACTGAATTTGGATCAATCATTTCATTACGTGAAGAAATTCCTAAAGATAAAAGTTTTTTATCATGTACTTTCTTAATAGTAGTAGAAGTGCCGTCAATGGTTCTAGATAAAATACGATTAGCATATATGAAGTCAAGGCAAGAAAGAGTTAGTTTTAAGTCAGCAGAAAATTTCTTAACATTTGTTGATGTAATTTTAATCATCTTCTCTTTATTTATTATTTCATTATTCAGAAGAATCATTTGACATTTCTTGTATGATCTTGAACCGTACATTCGTTTATTCCATAGTTTAAAATATATGAACTTCGGGAAAATTTTGTTTACTTTACAAGTTTTTAAAAATAAAAGGTCGAGTTGAAATTTTGTTTCCTTAATCATGGCAAGTTTCGACGTTCAGAGTTTATTTACTAACGTGCCATTAGATGAAACTTTGGAAATTATATTAAATTCATTGTTCAGAGACTCATCTACAATACATGGTCTAGACAGACAAAGCTTTAAGGAGTTACTATACATTTCATCAAAAGATATTATATTCATGTTTAATGGTAAATTTTATAAACAAGTTGATGGTGTCGCTATGGGCAGTCCTTTAGGTCCAACTCTTAGTAACATCTTCATGTGTTTTTATGAAAAAATTTGGTTAAATGAATGTCCAGGAGATTTCAAACCTATATTTTATAGGAGGTATGTGGACGACTCCTTTCTTCTTTTTAAGTCTGAAGATCATGTTGATAAGTTTTTGCAATATGTCAACTCTAAACACCCGAATATAAAATTTACTGTTGATGTAGAACAAAATAATTCTTTGGCATTTCTGGATATCGATATATGCAAGGATAACAACAAATTTCACACCAGTGTCTTCAGAAAATCTACTTTTACTGGATTGACGACAAAATTTTATTCTTTTATTCCTCATATTTTTAAAATCAACTTAATTAAAACTCTTTTTGACAGGGGATACAAAAATTTTCGTCATCTATGTTAATTTTACAAAAGAACTTGATTTCCTGGAAAAACATTATTTCTGAAGAATGGGTCCCCAGATTATAATTGACTCAACTTTTCTAAAATTACTTTCAGCAAAATTTAAAGACAAATCTTAGGCTAAATTAACAGCTCCTAAGGATATTTTGGTATATGGGTGCCTTTTCTGGGGAAATGAGTTACGAAATTGTCAGTAAATTGACGTAGTTTTTAAAAACTAACTTTCACAGCTTTAAATTTAGATTTATATTTTTGAGTGACAACAAAATTGGGAAATATTTTAAATCAAAGATAAACTCCCATTACCTTTATAGCTCATCAGTAATATATCATTATAAGTGCGGTGACTGCGATGCCACCACATAGGAAGACAATACGAAGTCTTCACACACGTATTTCTGAGCATAAAGGTATTTCATTTAAAACTCTAGACCATTTACATCATCCCTCCTCCCTAATCAGCTATAAATGCTCTTCTCTTCAGGAAGGCCACCATATACAGGATACCAATTTTGGAATATTGTCCCAAACTGAGGAACCGATCTTCAGTTGTTAGAATCCTTGTATATTTGGCATCTCAAACCGACCTTAAATGAAAATCTAAATTTTAACAGCTCTTTTAATACTGAAGTGAGATTATTGTTTAATTAAGAAATCTTTACGGCATCAATATTGTAATCATTAATATCTAATATGATTTTATTTTAAACTTTATATTATTTTAATTATTATTAATTTTATATAATATTTTTGTTTGAAATTTTATCATTATATTGTAAGCCTTGAAAATGGGAAGAAGTATTCTTACCCGAAACTAGTCGGCTAATAAATTATCTAAAATGTTCAAATTCGTTTTGGTAATACTCGCTATTATATATATATATATATATATATATATATATAATAACTAATCGAGTTTCTTCCTAAATTATAATATAATATATATATAATATATATATATATATATATATATATATATATATATATAGATATTATATAGATTGACATAGAGCTGAATAAATACATTTTTGAATTGTTTTTCTGTAAAATAATGTAAATATATATATATATTATATATATATATATATATATAATATATATATATAGAGAGAGAGAGAAGAGAGAGAGAGAGAGAGAAAACGAGAGAGAGAGGTGGAAATTTGTTTTGCCAAAAAAAAAAAAAAAAAAAAAAAAAAAAAAAAAACGCTTTAAAAAAAAAAAAACATAAAAACCCATGTGCATTCATTCTTCCATTTTCCTTTTAA
>JABUQX010097375.1:25000-41231 GCA_015478945.1 Trachelipus rathkii | reverse complement strand
AGAGAGAGAGAGAAGAGAGAGAGATTGAAGCAGAGATCGGAGAGAGCAGGAATTAATGAGAGTAGAGAGCGCGAGAAGAAAGATATAAGGAAAGAGGATGTTCCAGGAGACGAGTCTAGAAGGACTGCAGAGCTCGAGCGGGGGGGAAGAGCGGAGGGGGAGAGAGGGACTTTGAACGCTCCCTCTTGTCCCTGAAGAGAGAGAGAGAGAGAGAGAGTAGAGTACGCATAGTAGAGGCAGTAGAGGAGAGAGAGAGAAGTAAGAGCAGAGAGAGAGAGAGAAGAGAGCACGACGTTAGAGAGCGAAGAGAAGAGAGAGAGAGAGAGAGAGAGAGAGAAGAGATTGAGAGGAGAGAGAGAGAATGATGAAAGAGTAGAGAGAGTAGAGAGAGATAGTATTGAGCAATGAGAGAGAAGAAGAAGAAAAGGACGCACGGTTGTGGTAACGATGCACTGGACGAGCTCTCTTTGCTATTGTTAAGAGAGAGAGAGCAGAAGAAGAGAGGCAGAGAGGAGAGAGAGCGATTTATTTTATGAGAGTAGAGAAGGAGTAGAGTATACAGTGAAGGTTTAAGAGGTTTGAATATTTATATTAGGTAAAGTTAGTTGTTAGTTATTAGAGTAGAAGAGTCTGAGTTATAATGAATGAGTAATGAAGGGGCAAGTAAATGATATATTATTATATTATATTGATATATATATATATATATATATTTATATATATATTATATATATATTATTATATATATATATATTATATATATATATATATATATTATATTAATATATATTATTAATTATATATATATATAATATATATATTATTATATATATATATATATATATATATATTAAATCCTTGTTGACGCCATATGATATATTTATCGCGCTTTAGTACCTTGCGGTAATACCTAATATCAAAGTCCTAACACTAGGACTAACATCTGTACCTAACTCTAGCCTAACCTATGACTAACCTAACCTAACGCTACCTAACCTAACATAACCTACCTAACCTATCCTAACTAACCTAACTTACTAACACCTTAAGCCTTAACATCCTATACTATCAACCTGCACCTAGCCTCCTACAACCGCCCTTGAGGCTCATCCACAGGTTATAATGCCTGCCTTTATGTGTAGGTTATCTCATGCTATAACATGAGGTGCATGTAGGTACCCGCCTCGCCGCTCAGCTTGCGCCCGCAGGTCGCAAATTTTTATTCTCATGCACATTACCGCGCGGATAATGAAAAATAATATATATACTATATCATTCATTTTTATTTCATCTTAAACATTTTTCAAAGAATTATCTTTTTCAAATATATACTATGAACTCGATTTCATTTTTTATTTCTCATCTTAAACAATTTTATTAAAAACATTTTTCAGCGACCTAATAACTGATTAACTCATTAAGACCTCTTTATTTAACACATATAATATTATACATTATTTTATCTTTAATCACTTCGTTCATTAATACTTATTTTTAATTTATAAAATTTTTAAAATGTAATGTAAGAAGAAAAAAATTCAAGAGTGTATTATTATAATTATAACTTTTATATATTTATTACTATATTTATTTTTCTAATAAATTTATTTAGCTAAAATACAATATGTGTATAATAAGCAGTAAACATGAGGTAAAGTGAAAGTAAAGCAGTAAACAAAAGGCATTACACTAATCCCTATATCCCCTAGGTGTTAGGTAACTACACTATCTATTGTTTTACTGCCTTATAACTGCTTTACTTTCTGCTTTAACTGCTTATTAACTTCTTGCACTTTACTGTTTTTAATTTCTTGACTTTAACTGTTTAACATTTCTGGCTTTATAAACTGTTTTAACTCATATATTTATTACATTTGTTTTTTTTTATTTTGTTTTAATACTTTTTAATTTATATTTTTAATATCGATATACTAAACATTTTATTTTAACTAATATAGTACGAAATTTTCTAAAAACATGATGAGTTAAAGCAGTAAACATGAAGTTTAAAAAGCAGTAAAGGTCAGATAAAATACACAAGCATACTTATCCACCCTACTAGGTGTTAGGGTAAAATCATCTATTGTTTTACTGTCTTTACTGCTTTAACTTTCTTGCATTTACTGCCTTTAACTTTCTCTGCATTTACTGTTATATAACTTATCTGCTTAAATCTGGCTATTAAAAACTTTCTGCTTTATTCTAGTTTTAATACTCATATATTATTATTTAACATTTATTGTTTTTATAGTTTTGATATATATTAGATACTGTTATTGGATCTCTATTCTTTTTTATTAACTTTGATTTTTACTGCTTCAAGTTTTTTATATATTATTATTATTTTTATTAATTATTTATATTTATTATCTTTTATTATTATTTTTTATTTTAATATATTATTAGTTTAATTTTATTTTTTAATTTTTTATTATATTAACTTTAGTGTTTATTTATACTTTCATCGCTATATAATTATTGTTTATTATATTTAATATTATATGATGAAAGCCATATTTAAAATATTATATTAATTTAACATTCACTATTTACCACTATATATACACACATTCATCTAATGCACTTATACATTCACACTATGACATACTTACATTTATATATACTCACTCATAGAATTAACTTATACTATATACATTTTACAAACGGAATTTATAGCACAGAATTGGCCTACTATTCTGAGCGCCCAACACAAGTCAATATAACTCAACTAATCTCATATATATATTACACATCTAATATATATATATATACACTAACTACACCACTAACAGCTTTACTTATTTTTTAAACAGTGTTCACTTAACGATTTAACTCATTTAACATAACTATTATACTATAGTGCTTGATCATTATATCCTTGCAAGTAATATATTATACTTTACAATCATATATACCAGTATAATTTTAATTATAATAAAATATATTATTTTATGATTTTTATGTGATAAGACGTCATAAAATCAAAGATCTAGGTTGTCTTCTAACAAGTTTGTCTCTAGATAATGTATAATCTAATTCTAGGTTAAGGTCTAGGTTTACGGACCATCATGTCTGATCACTATATTAAAGCTTTTAGAGATCATCGATTATATGGATCAAAGTTCTCTCGTTTAAAGATCTTCACGTATAATGATTATCAAGTACTATTATTTCTTTGTGAATACAGATGAATTAATATATCTAATAAGACGTGTTATATAATCTCTGTTTATATTTTTGAGATCTCTCATAAATTTATAATACTTATCCATATTCAACAATGTTATAAAAATCTAACTTATATACGGCATATATATGTGAGATAATCGACACATCTTTACTTAAAAACAAACTCATCACTGTGTGTGCGGGATATATAAAGCAATTAAATCACGTTAACACACGGCAGACCCACCCTGAACATAACCCATACTACATCAAGCTATGCCGAAGTAATCCCTCAGATATCTTTGTCTTACTCTCGCACCTCTACCTGGCCTTTACATAGAGATGTCATCCGCTTGCTTAGCCCTGTAATCAAGTATCGTATTCCATTAACAAGACTATAAGAATCTTTTAGCAATATGCTATATCCTAAACATTATTCTTATAAAATAATTCTAGTTTTGTATATATAACCTCAAAAATTATTCCACACTTATATTTATTTATATTCACGTCGCATGTTAACTAAAAATATTTCAAAATGTTTATTTTTTTTAAATAATATATTAGAGGTTTTCTTATTATTATTATATTTATTATATATATGTTAATACATTGACAATTACCATCACGAGTAAAAACACAACAACGCCGCCCTCTCTTACAGTTCGAAACTTGATCCTCATCTCTGTAAAATGTGTGAATAACTACTTTAGGATAGCTAGAACTTTAGGATATCCTTTTGTAACGCCGAGTGACGATTTATAGCTAATTCCAGGGTCAAAAATATATTTGCATAAAACTGTACCTTTTTGCTGTAACTGTGGTGCAATAATATCGTTGCCATAAATTTAGGCCTAAATTTAGGATAAGGTTTTTGTAGACGGGATAATTTAATCCTAATACCAGGTCAAAAGTTAATTTACCGTTATAGACATATAGATCTATTTTGTTTATTATTTATTTATAAATATAATTTATAAATACTGAAACATGCTGGTTCGGAAAGATCCTTAAAAAAATGGTAAAAATTAGGAAAAATGTTTTCCTTACTTTAGTGATTGTCGGGGTAATCCTTAATCTCTTAATTAATGACTCGTAATTTTGGGGCGAGAATTCATTTTATCGTCTTTTTGAAAATTAACTGTGTTCTTTAAACTTGTATTTGGGCAGGTGTGTGTGTGTTTTATTATGCTTTTTAGACCCAAACTCATTTTAAAATATAGTCATTTTAGCTGTTACGCGGTGCACAAGTTATCTGATTTGTATTAAACGTGTTTTATTTTTACTAAGTGTATATCATATTTAATAATAATACTGACATTGAGGAATAATTATTTAATTTTCAACTTTTAGATATAGATGAATAATATAATTCACACTAGTTTCATAAGCTAACCACTGCAAGAGGCTTTCCTTGATGAAATAGAGCCTTTCTCAACTCGTACGCTCTAATAGGACCGCTAAAAGCAGATACCCGCAGAAACTGATGCGTCGCACATTAGACGCGGTCCCCTGGCGCCGCGTGGCGCTGCAAATGTGAACAATAAATATATCCCGTGTGACGTTCCAAAAACGGGCCGCCAGCGTGCGCCCGCACGCAATATGGTTCCGCGGCGAATTATTATTCTAAGCAAAACACTCCAGTATACAGCGCCACTCAATCGAAATCGGTATAGATCACATGATTTGACAATGAGAACGCTAATAATTTTGGACTTATGTCACTTTTGGAGGTTAAAATTTTTTTTTTATTTAATAATCTTTCAGAAAAAAAAAAAAAAAAAAAAAAAAAAAACGTGAAATATACAGACATGTTGTTCACTGATCACGAATATGATAACTGTTTTTGAATGTGGCTCAGACCAGCCAAACACATCACAACACACATCACCACACACAAATTCATGATCACACACTCACAGTCTAGTCTAGCACACTACCATTTACCGCGAGCACAACAACAATCTCACTTGACATAATATCCGTATAATTTGTGTGAATACATATTTCATATTTATTTTATTATGTGATACTGTAGTGTTCTTTACTTCATGTCCTAATTTGGTTATCTCTTTATATATATAACATCTACATATCACTAACACACAACGCACCATACACACAACACGTAACACACCCCACACGCACTCACCGGTGCACATCATTACACATATAGCGTTAATTTATTAAAAACATTTTATTTTTATTTTATTATTATCTTAGTGTTTTTACCTCATGCCTATTGTTTATTATTATTTAGAAACAACACGCATCCAAACAAACTGCAACATCCACACACACACAATAAATACACTCAACCATACAGCCACTTTACACATACGATCCCACCATCACTGCGACTTATTTTTGAGTGTCACCCGCAGTCTCTTTGATGCCAGATCCGCTTTGTTGTCTGCCTTCAGACTTTGGATGCTCGTTTTGAATGCCTGCAACTATTGATTGTCTCATCATGCTTTGTGATGCCTGGCAAACGTTTTGATTGCCTCAGCTTTTTTAGATTGTACCTCAGCTTTGAGTGCCTTCTAAACTTTTAATAACTTAGCTTGGTAAATCCTTAGTTTTGGTGGTGGTATCCTTGATTGTACTCATCTTGTGAATGGCTAGAATCATTGAGATCAGCAACTATATTAATGATCTCATCTTATAAGGCAGTTACACTTACCATAGAAACTAACTCTTACACATATAATACATCACATACGACTATATCTCCACTAGTTACAGACGCATAATGCAAATCACACATAGACCATACTATACATCTCGACACAACACAACCCATAACAAGCACAAACAGCAATATAATAATATATATTTATATACCATAAATATACATATATATAATATTAATAATATTATATACTATTAGCTCTATATACTGCTAATATATAATAAGACTATAATATATATATACTTATTATCATATTATAGTAATATATATAACTAGTCTGTGACTATGGTATATACGATATTACTTAGGGATACATTATAGTAGTATAATCGTAACTATGTTTTAGTTACGTATTATATAGTATTAGCATTATATGTATATTATATTAGGTGTTCATTCGCACTGCGGAGACAAATTTGCGCCTGCGGGCTGCGCATCGCACGGGCGTGGGCGGGTACCGGTGCCGAGAAATAGTTGTTGCGCCTGCGGGCGCACGCGCGGGCGAGACGCGACGCCGGCGGGTAACGGCCACCTGCCGGGTGTGCGGGTTAGAGCATGACATCCAGGGATTAATAATTATCGATATATTCTCATTGCGTAAACTTAGTGAATTAATTATTATCTATTCTTAGTAAAAATAAAATAATTATTCCTAAATGTAAGTATTTATTATAAAGTACTGTATAACACTTAGTAAAATGAAAAACACTTTTTCAATACAAACGTTCAGAAACTTGTGCTAAGTCCAGATTAACGAGCTGAAAATGACTATGTATAGATTATTAAAAATATTGAGTCCTATGTTCTCAAAGAAGAAATACATTTAACCGAGACGATCATCACTGCTTGTCTTCATAATATTCTTCTTTTTTTAGTTTTTTTTTATTCAGAAGACAGATAATAGGTTTACATAAATATGACGATTTTAAAATAATATCATTTAGCCAATCAACATAACGAGGTCATATTACGCGCAAATAAAATGCAAGTGATGTTGTACCACAAATCGTTTTTCGACCAATCACAAGTAAGAATCTGAATAACCCATTCTCCTTTTTACCTGCTATAAGAGAATGATCTTAAATTAATCCGACTTCCAAGACAATGATTTCAGATGATATTGAGAACAATATAATTTATAAAAAAATAATAATATATAATATACAATAATATGGATTCTTATTTGTTCTATTAACTAAGGTGAATTAATCCATATTTATTAGTAACTGTAGTTAATTTATATAGTGATTAATTATTAAGTACTATACTCACGTTACTTAACTCAAAAAGGTACTTTATTCATTAATAAATATATTTTAGAGTCATTAACATTTATAGTGCACTCCACCTATAGCTACCACATTGCAATATAATATATAATATATATATATATAATAATATATATATATATTCACCTAATACAATTATTACTATGTAAATAAGGATACAGTCTATTTGATATATATAATTTTATTGACCTGGATATAATTATAGTATCGCTCAGGTATAAATTATCATATGATATACGTCTATATATGGTAGTTATACTCAATAAAATAAAAGTAGCTTATATTATACTATATTAATATACATAATTTTTAAGACCCTAAAGTATAGTTTAATTTATATTACTTAACTCATTTGCTCCAGCCATAGAAAAGTTTTTACTATTCTTTATATGTATGTTTACTGATTTTGATACAACATTTCTCGTGATGTGATGTCAATGTACTATAGATAGATTTAAATATATATATAATAATATTAAAGAAAACCTACATGAATTATATTTATTAGAAAAAAATAAATATTTTATCTTATATAAATATATTTTTTTAGTTTTTAACATCGCGTGAAGTACCCTAAATTTAGTGAAATAATTGTTTTTTTTAAAATACAGTGAATTAGAATTGATGTCTACTAATAAAATAACTTGTTATGATTTAGCTCAGAGTGATAGCGTCTTATTTTGGGTTATTTATAGTATAGCGTCTCACTTACAATTGGACTAAGATGATGTATAAGCAGTTAACGCTTCGATAGTTTGGCAATCAAGGTGTTCATAGCTTGATCGTAGAGGGGTGCTAGGGGCTCGCCCTACGATTTATTGCTTAAGGTACGTAAAATATATGTTCTTAATAAATAATTTTGCCATATAATTTTAGAAATAAAATTATTTTAAAACTTGATAGTTTATAAAATTTATAAACAAAGTAATTAACGAGTTAATAATAATTTCTTTGTTCAAAGATAATGTTGATTTATTATAGAAGTTTTTAAGAAACTTTGAAATAATTTTTAGTTATATTTGAATGAAGTAATTGTAATACTTGTTACATTTTATTAGCAAATACATAAAAATGTTTTTAATAAATTTTATATCGTTATATTGGTGTGAAGCTAAATCTGCAGCTGTGTACATGTAAATATCCCGGTCCCTGATGTGAGTGTTATGTAAATCTGTGCGGAATGTGTTAGTAAAGCTAGTGTGATGAATGTGTGTGTGTGTGTGTGTGTCGTGTTGTGTGTAGTGTGTAGTGTGTTGTGTGTACTAGTTGTATAAGTATGTTACAGTAGTCTATGGGTAATGTAAGTGATTCTATAGTTGAATGTAAGTGGCATTAGTGAATAGTGTGTTAATTGTCAATGAGGAATGTGTGTTCTAAATCAATTTAATTCACCAATAAAGAGCATGGAAGTATAATCTTAACCACTACTATTTAATTGTTTATCTATAATTAAAGTGAAAAAAATACATTGAATAAAGATATCCACTATAATTTTATTATATTTATTAAATATAAATAATTACATATACTCATAATTACAATAAAAAATGATATTTAGTAGGACACAAATGCACTGTGATTATTTATATTATAAACAATTGATCAACTATTGGTATTTGCCCTAACTATAATTATAATATAATATATAATAAATATAATTATAAATATAATATAAGAATATTAAAAGAGTACCAAAAATAAATCATCAACATAATTACTATCATTAAATATTTCAAATATCCTTAGAAGTTATAAAATATAAAGTATAATAAGTATAGTAAATAAGTTAATCAAGCTGCCCTCTCCACCACCCTCTTTGTTTAATAACTAGATATTCAGATTGGTATTTTCTATAAACTTTAATAATATTTTAAGATTTAATTCATCAACTGCTTTTGATAAATCAAAAATAAGAGGAATCAACAGAAGATTCAGTGTTAATGTGGTACTGCATTCGTTTTTTATATAGTAATGTACTTTTTATGTTTTATAATACTGCTTTACTGCTTTAACTATTATATTTATTAACATTACTATGCTTATACTTCACTCATGTTTTTAGTATAAAAATTTATTACAATTGTAGTAAATAAAATGTTTATATATCAGATATTAAAATAAATAAAAAGTATTAAAACAAAACCTAAAAACATAATGTTATATAAATTAATGAGTTTAAAAACAGTAAAAGCAGAAATATTATAAAAACAGTAAAAAGCAGAAAGTTTAAAACAGTATAAAGGCTAGATAATAATGTTTAAAGTGCAGTTATTAAAGCGTAAAAGTTATAAATAGTGCAGTAGCTAATGACAGTAAATACAATATAGAGGTGTATACCTATATATATAACACCTATTAACCCGTGAGGGTAGGATAGTATTAAGCTTTTGTTTTACTGCTTTTACTCACTTTCTCTCATATGTTTTACTGCTTAATATATTTTCTATTATTATTATTATGTAAATTTTATTCATCAAATACTTTAGAAGTAACAAATATAAATGTTCAATTTCTCAAACATTCTGTAAATCTTTTTTTCTTACATTCAATTTATTTTAAATATAATTATTATTAATTTAAAATAGATAATATTATATAAATTATATCTATTATAATAGTAAAAAATAAATTGATTAAATAATTAATGTAATTGTTTAATTTTTATTTATGTTAGTAATAAATAGTTGCATTAATTATCTATCTATTTCCTCATAGAGATAATACAGAATTGTGTTTTATTATTATGAGATAAATATATGTATTTAAGTATGGTTATGGATTTATAAATAATATAGAATTGATATCTCAGTATATAGTATAGTATGTTTGATGATTAATAGATAATAGTTCTTTGAAAATGTTAATGTAATAGGTATTAGCACTGTATCAAATGAAAGAAAAGAATAATAAAAGCTTAGTCTTATAATTGTTTTTGTATTCATATTATGTATAACGTGTCTAGCATAGTGTATAAATAGACGGAAAAACATTTGGGTTGTCTCTTCTCGCTCTTGGTCTGCCGGCCGTTTTGGTATCAATATTTTTGTCAATTTTGATTTCAATTTCATTAGTTATGCGTCACAGAAGTTTAACTGTTAAGCTGGCGAGTGTAACTCTTAACTAAGACACATGGCAGTGATATAGTATAAGTACATAATATAAGTATATATACCACTATATATACTAAAGCTCTATAATGAAGCTTATAGTTTATACGCTGGATGAGCTCAAGCGGGAGTGGCAGCTAGGTGGCGGTTGTAGCTAAGGTGTAAGGACTAAGTGTTAAAAGGTTAGAGTTATATAAAGTGATTATAGGTAATATAGGTTAGGTTAGGTTAGACTAGGTTATGAGTCTTTAATAGGTAAAGGAATATGTAGTATTAGGTTAGGTTATAGGCTAGGTTAGGCTAGGTATATCAAAGTAGTATAAGTAGTACAGATGTATGAGCTTAGTGTAGTGATCATTTAGGTGTAATATATAGGGTTAATCTCGGCAAGGTCAAGGCCGAAATATCATGGTCAACAAAATTTATTATATTAATATATAATATATATATATATATATAAATATATAATATGTTTTAATTATTTTCTTCATATACATTATTTAAATAATACTATATTCTTTTCATTACTTATTTTTGTTATCTTTTTTATTTGATTATCTTTATTTTATCTTAGTGATAACGTCTTTTATTTTTTTTTATTTTTTATTTTTTTATTTTTTTTTTTGGCGAAAACAAAATACAAAGATAAATGTTTGTCCAAAATTTTATTTTAATATCATATATTTTATTTTTATATAATATTATAAAATTAATAAGGGAACAAATAAATAAAATATTTAAATAAACAGCAAAAATTAATAATCTTAAAATAAATATAAATTATAATTATAATAGCTATTAAATTGAATATAATTTTAAAATTTTTTTCTTTATCTTATTTAATATATATTTTAAACTTTGAATTTTTGTATTTAGTTTATATTTCTTTTGTTTTTAATAAATATATTTATGATTTTATTTGGTTTTGTATATTTAAATTACATTAGCGATTCAACATATAGTTAGCGTAATATATCCACTAAAGATAGAACTGACAAACACTTTCCTTTCCCATATAATAAATATCAATAATAATAAAATAATATGTTTTATAAAATAAATTATATGATCAGTTTTAATATATTATAGTTGTATAAGTGAGTGTGCTGGAGTGGATGTTAGGTGATGTGGTTGTTGAGTGTGTTGATGTGGTGTGTATGTATTAGTGCGTTGTGTAGCTGTATTAGTGTGTTACTATAATATTAAATATTCGCTATATATATATCAATACTATATATATATTAAGCCGCAATTTGTACTGCGGGCGACGCGGCGGGCGGGAACGCGAAAAATGCTCGCCTGCGGGCGCACGCGGCCGGGCGGGGACGCGACGGGACGCACCTGCGGGTGCGGGGAGTTGGCTGCCTTTGCGGTGGGGCTCAATGCTGAGTCACCTGGTAGGTTAAGCTTATGACTTAAGGTGTAAATTAATTATTATCTATTCTATGTTTGAAATTAATAATTATTCCTACAATGTAAGTATTTATTATAATATTGATCTAATATTCTTTTGAAGAATGAGATTAAAGAATTACTACTCAATAATCAAGTATAACTTATGTGCACGGCTTAACAGCTAAAATGACTATGATCTTTAAAATGAGTATTTGAGGTCTAATAAGATAATAAATACACACTACACTGCTTCACATATATAATACAAGTTTTAAAAATGAACAACGTTAAATTATTCAAAAGACGATTAAAATAATTCTCGCAGCCACTAACAACGAGGTTCATATAGATAGATTGAATATAGATAAGGTGTGATATATAATTATCGCACTCACTCACGACAATCGCACTTATATAGATTATATGTATGAGAAATACAATGTTTTCTTCATTTTTTATCTCATGACTTTATATAAATGATCTTTATTGCCCGGAGATACATTGCATATCGTTTCAGTGTGTGCATATATATCAGTATTTTAACAAAATAAAATAATTATAATCCTCACACAATGTAATATTCTTGTCTCATGCAACAGCGGTGGATACTTACAACACACAGATTTTTGATTCTCTTGTGGTAATTAAGGATTAAATTAGCCAGTTTTAACAAAAAAATGGCTTATTTCTAATATTTTCTTAGAGACTTATATCATACTCTATTGGCTCACGAGTTAGATTCTTATTGCAATATTAATAAGCAAAGTATTTTATATAACTACCATATCATTTTAGCAGAAAAAGGTCAGTATTTTATAGAAATATACATTTGTACTCACTGGAATTAGGTACTTTAAATCGACCTCGGGTATTATCACAAAAAGGAATTAATCTATAATTTTAGACCTATAAAGTATTAGTTAATTCATACACATTACTAGAGTAGAGGTTCAGTTTCGTTCTGTAAGGCGTGCGGGTTTGTATGTTAGTTTTCTCGTTGAATGGTAATTGGTCAATGTAACTAATAGATAATAATAAATTAATATAATAAAGAAAACTCGATTATTTAAAAAAAAAAATACACTTATTGTGAATATTATTTAGTTAAGCAGATCTTTTATAAGTATATAAGTTGAAATTAATTTGTTAATTTTTATAAATATATAAAAACTTAGACAATGTTTTAATAAATATTACTACTGTTATATGTATTTAGCAAGAGAACGTAATTATTTTTGTTATTTTAATACTTATTACATGGCTAAAATGATGTAAAGCAGTAATGATCATAATTAGAACATAAATACAGTTGGCAATAAAGCTCAGATGATGTTAGATAAGGAGAGATGATCTTCGACGATGAAAAAAGTCCGTTGTGAGCCTGCGAATACTGACTTTATGCATATATAAGAAACGATAAAACATATAAAATGTGTTATTAAAATCTTCTTCAAGTAATACATCTTAGTATTCACGTATAGAAAAGCACGAATGATATTTTAAAGAACATAATGAAAATAAAGTGTATAAAGAATTAAATAAAGACGCAAAAATATTAACAGTATAATAATAAAATATTCTTGTATCAAAGATCATTGCACTAATGACTCTGTGGTGTAATAGAAAAGTATTTCAGAAAACGTAATGTGAGAATCTATCCTTAGTTGAATATGTTGAATGGAGTCATATTAGATACAAAAATAGTATAACCCACGAATTGATCTAACTCTCTCAATTATTAAACATTTAAATAATGTATTATAATAAAATTAAATACGTTATATATGTGTAAGTTAAATACTATATATGCGTTAGTGTAAGAATATTAAATATATATCTGTGTTAGAGTGTGTTATTGATAAATCTGTATACTTCATATTATATATATATATATATATATTATTATTATATAAAATGTTATGTATGTATAAATATAAATATATATATATATATATATATATATATATATATATATATATATCTTATATATATATAATATATATAGTATATATATATTATATATATATTATATATATATATATATATATAATACTATATATAATATATTATTATTTTCCTATCGAAATCATTATTCTTGATGAGTTCAAAGTTCACAAGAATCAGAAAAGTTAGTAGAAAGAATATGACGTAAGTGAGAGGGAAGCCTTCCCACTACGCATGAACTCTACCTTCTAAGCGAGAGCGAGTCGCCGTCAACAAACTATACTTCTAGGGCTCCATAAGACCACGCGACGGACCGCTCACATTTGGTACCATCTCGTCAATGTAGGCGTTCATTCCTAGATTAGAATTTTTTGCCCCGTAGAACCTAAAACGCCCTAAGATTTTTCCATCTGGAATCAGATTCGTATCCTTAGATTATAACTCTTATTCAACACCATAGTTTCCTTACCTCATACATTAACATCGGTAACAACAAACCCTCATGGCAAAACTCCTGTGCACTCAAGATTTGTCTTGGTTGTATATTTATTCACTCAATGGAATTTAATGCACACAGCCGCCTTTCTACTACAGGGCTGCGGAGTCAGGAAGTCGAGTCTGAGGTGGAGTCGCAAATTCTGTGGCAAGTGGAGTCAGAGTCCGGGAGTCGAAAATTACTGTGTAAGTGGAGTCGGAGTCGGAGAAGAGTCTAAATTTATAGAATTATTATTATTTATTATTATTATTATTATATTATTAACTTATTATTATTGATTATTAATTATTATTATTATTATTATTGTTATATTATTATTATTATTATTACTTATTATTATTAATTATTATTATTATTATATTATTATTATTATTATTATTATTATTATTATTATTATTATTTATTATTATTTTATATTATTATTTATTAATTTATGATGACTTCATTATTTGCTAGTTAAACATTGGTCAACACAAAAAAAAAAAAAAAAAAAAGCGCACGGCTGTTAACTATAAAACTAAAATATTGCATTTGAATATAAATTATAATTATTGTTACCGAAACTGAAATATATTTGTTTGCATGTGTTGCGCCTGCATCTTTATGTCTTTACGGTCAGTTTAATCGTATAGCATTTGGAGCTTAGATTCATTGGAAAAGCAGCAGCTATCTTTTTTTTCTCCAAACAAGCGAAAAAAAATAGTTGAAAACAAAAAAAATGTTTTAATCTCGTAACTCCTGTAAGCACTAAGCTGAGTAAGAGTCGAAATTTTTGAATTTGACGTGGTGGAGGAGGTCGGAGTCGAAGATCGGAGTCGTGGAGTCGTGCGATTTTCCAGAAGTCGGAGGTCGGAGTCGAAAATTCTTTGTTTAAGTGGAGTCGGAGTTGAAACTTTTTGTTTAAGTGGAGTCGGAGTCAGAGTCGAAATTTTAAATTTGAATTTAAGGGGTCGGAGTCGAAAAATTTATATTTATCGTTTACAACTGCAGCAGCCCCTGCTTTCTACATTCCCACTTTTCGCTACTAACATCCCTGCGATTCATTCAATCTCTTTTCCATACAGCATATCACATAAATATTTTATACCAGATAATTAATCTCATAAATCCTTAACTATCCAAACAACTGAAATATAATATATAATATATATAATAATATATATATATATTATATCATATATATATATTATTGTAATATATATATATAATATATATATTATATATATATATATATATATATAATTATTTCATATATATATATATTGAAGGTAGGACACACTAAAGGTGTCAGAAGTAGTAAGTAGAAAAAAACCACAAATATTAAGTTTATAAAAAGTTTTATTACCTTTCAACACCACTAATTTTACTTTGCATTAATAATTTTTTTAGATTTCTTATAATAAGTATATCTTTTATTTTCAATACTTTAATGTAATATTTAGTCATATTTTTTATTTAGCTGAATGAAATTGGAGCAGTCACTCAACGAATCGTTCTTTTAATTAAAGTTTACTAACTTGATATTGGTGTTTATCTATGTATACTATAATATATATATAAATATAATATATATATAATAAATATTATATATATATTATATATATAAATATATATATATTTATATATAATATATATATAATATATATATATATATATATAATATATATATATGATATATATATATATTTTACAAATCGTCGACGTATATGTTGAAAAGGGACAGAAGTTCAAGTATGGCAAAATAGTTCCCAAAAGATAGAATATTCAAGGAGGATTAAAGATCAAATTAGGATTGTTTACTTTGTCTGCAAAATGGCCAAACAACCGGCTCTCGAAAACTGATGGAGGTAATAATAACATTTATACTCCGGAAGCGACGACCGCCATAATTGCACCATAGTTTCAGACTCAAAGCAATTGGAGCATAAATAGAGTCATATTTTGCGGCCGAGGATGTTATGGTAGTCCATATTATTTCAGCGAGGGTATTTATTTTAGGGGAAAAGCAAGGACACAAGAATCAGATACGTAGGATGATTTTTGTTTTTTGAAAATTCAATGATAGCTGTAATATTTTTACCAATAATCAATGAGATTATTATTATTATATTAATTATTATTATTATTATTATTTATTATT
>JABUQX010097375.1:7500-22500 GCA_015478945.1 Trachelipus rathkii | reverse complement strand
CCGCTGAATGCAACTGAAAAGCGACTTTTCTTGTGGCGGTATTTCCTTTCAAGGAAGGATTTCAAATGCTTTGCGATCATTTCCGTTACAAAAGTGGCCTTAAACACTCTGATGACTTGTGTGTCAGATCATCTGGTCTCGGCATTGGCTTGGATGTTTCGGCATTAATTTTCTTTCAAGACCGAGTACGCGAAAAAAAAACGCAATTTAATGTCCTTTATAGTTCCACAGTATTGCGGATTTC
Source organism: Trachelipus rathkii (assembly GCA_015478945.1). Lineage (NCBI taxonomy): Eukaryota > Metazoa > Arthropoda > Malacostraca > Isopoda > Trachelipodidae > Trachelipus > Trachelipus rathkii. The sequence continues at coordinate 22,256 of JABUQX010097375.1, read as the reverse complement.
TTATATTGTTCAAATCATTTATTACTAGATTTTTTTTCTGTGAAAAGCAATGAAAGAAGAATGCTTTTTTTATACTTTTTCCGCCAATATGTGCCTTGGTTAACTCCTTCTTGCCAGACATCGGTTAGAACACCATCGAAACCCGAACGGCCACGCAATTCTCCGGGAATCCAGTTCTTGGCGTCTTGACAAAATCGTTCAATGGCATTTCGGCAATGTTTTTTGCGTCAATGCCTTTCAGTTTTCTACACAAAGCCAATAAATTCCTCTTTGACTTCATCGGACTCTTTGTCAAAATTAGCGCAACCCTATGGATAATTGTTCCTTTCCAGGAATATCAGCGGGTTTCACCTGCTAGTAAGCTATACGCGCACGCTTCCTTTACCTTAATAACGATGCTTTCCTTTATAGTAGTACATAGAGAACATGATCTCATTCTGAAATCTGAACTGATTGGTATATTGGCATTTTTCTTCCCCTTTTCAAAATCGGTTTTAAATGACTGATCTCTCCGGCATATTATTGATGATAATAATTTTTTTTTTATATTTTTCTTCTGATGAGATTTTCTCGAGGAATGCTGGGTGATTTAGATTGTCTACCGCACGTCCTGTAGGAACAATCTTGCAAGCCCTTCAACAGCCAGTTTTATGCCACTCTGTGTTTGTATGTTCCTTACAATCATCATGAACATCTTTATATTAAGTGAAAGGTGTCTTATTATTAAAGAGCCTAGGATCCTCTAACCGAACTTTAATTTGGTGGAAATTAAAAAATACAAAACTTCCAAAATGCTCCCTTTAGGCGCCTGAATATGTCAGCCAAGTGAATATGTCTCCAACCATTCATATTTGAATTTTCTCTTTAAGTGGGTAGCATTTTCCAAAAAAATTATAGGTCTTCAGAGTGGAAATCCAAACCACTCTTTCAGTAACTTTTTCTTTTTCTCAGTCGAAATCATAAAGAATGTCCAACGCTATCTACCAATGTCAGTTTCGTGATTCATAATCTATTTGAACGCTAGCTCCGAAATCCTGGACCCATATCTGGACTCGTCGAGGTGCTGGGCCTGGGTGTGGGTTCTTCATCATGCGAAATTTGCGAAGTAGGAGGGATTGCCTCTTGTGTATTCTTAGTTGACTTATATTGAGTATACTTCTTCGTTCACCGCTACCATTTCCATTTTTATCTGAGTTCTTCCTTTTCAAATTTACTGCAAAACAATATATATAATTATATAATATATATATATATATATATATATAATTAATATTATATATAATATATATTATATATATATATATATATCATATATATTATATAATATATATAATATATATATATATATATATTATGGTTACTGCTACTGTAAATTCTGTCACAATTGGTCATAGGCTAATAATTTTTACTAACATTCAAAGATGTTACCAGAAAAATTAAAAGTATAGCAAACTAAGTTGAAAACCACTAATTTCTTTTAATTTATGAAAAAAATGGTTTTTTTTTTAAAAATGAAGGCAACCTCATATGGACAAGTAGATCATGTGTTACAAAATCCCTACTTTTAAGAAGTAAATTACACAAAAATTATTTGTATAATATTCAAAGTAATGCGTACGTCGATTACAAGGAATCTCCTAATTACATGAATCTGATGAAATGAAAAATAACTTTTACACGAGGCGGTTGTGAATTTATTAGAGTGACGTCACGGAGTGATAATTTCAATGCTACTACTTTGAACCGTAAACACTTAATAAAGAATTGAGAAATCCGACTGAACACAAAATCTAGGATTTATATATACATATCAACATAAAGAAACATAGAATGGAATACAACACAGTTCTTATCAACCAAATTAAAAGAGCATAATAAAATGAGTGAGAAGACCTCGCATCGTCAAGAGAAATGTGAGAAAATGACGATTGCAACTAGCCTTCGCCATATACTCGTATATATTTTATAATATATATTATTATAAGTATATATATATAATATATATATATATATATATATATAATATATATATTATATATATAATATATATATATATTATATATAATATATAATTATATAAATCGTTTAAAATCTCGTACTTCACGGCCACCGGAACGGAGACCGCGTTTTGTGGAAAAAAAAAAATTCGGCCATCGCAGATAGACTCTATAAGAGTAAACACTTCTAGGGGGGTGCAGCCAGCCCCCCCCTTGCCCCCCCTGACGACGCCCATGTATATATATATATATAATAATATATATATATATTATATATATATAATATATATAATATAAATATAATATATATTAGTATATAATATATATATATAGTTATAATTAAATATATATATACATATATAATATATATATATATATATAATAATATATATATATAATATATATATAATATATAATATATATATTATTTTATATATATATATAATATAGATATAATATATATATAAATTATAATATATATATATATATATATATATATATATAAATATATATATATAGATATATATATAATATATATATATATATATATATAAATATATAAACAAATAAAATATATATATAATAATATATATATATAATATATATATATATATATTATAATTATCAATATATATATTAGTATATATTATAATATATAAATTATATATATATATATAATATATATATATATATATATTTATATATATATATATAGATATATATATATACTATATATTATATATATAATATATATATCATATTATATATATATAAAACAAAATAAATATATATATATAATATATAGATATATATATATATATATATATGATATATTATATATATAATATATATAATATATATATATATATATATGAAATTAGTTATATATAATTTATATAGATATATTTATATATATATTGTAAATATTATATATATATTATATATTTACAGTTTTATTAATATATATATATATATATATAATATATATATATATAATATATATATATTATATATATATAATATGATAAAAATATTTTTTATTAATTAAATTTCTCCGAGTTATGGATTAGGTGTTTAATAACATTTACAAAAGAGAAGTAGATTTCTATTAATATTTACGATCAAACAAAAATTTATTTAAAATATAATGAAACGATTATATCAACAATAAAGTCCGAAGAAATGATCAGTTAAATAAAAGAAAAATAATAATAATAATAATAAAAATAATAATAATAATAATAATAATAATAATAATAATAATAATAATAATAATAATAATAATAATAATAATAATAATAATAATAATAATAATAATAATAATAATAATAATAATAATAGCAATAGTAATACTACTACTACTACTACTACTACTACTACTACTACTACTAATAATAATAATAATAATAATAATAATAATAATAATAATAATAATAATAATAATAATAATAATAATAATAATAATAATAAAAAATAATAATAATAATAATAATAATAATAATAATAATAATAATAATAATAATAATAATAATAATAATAATAATAATAATAATAATTGAAGAAGAAAGAAAATAGCACTTCAGGCATTTTCTTTAGGTTTAGCTGGACAATATAAGATTTTCCTTATGGAACAAATAATTTAAAATCAAACAATCAGTGGTTTTGAAAGACTTAAAATAACTTATTATAAATGTGACTAAAACTTACCTCCTTACAGTTTCAAGTATATATTAAAAATGAAGAAAAATCTTTAGATGTATCTTTCGAGTAAGGCTGTCCTCTGAGTTCTAATCAAGGATGGGTGACATGCGTTGTTTGGGAAAAACAAAAAACAAATATGCTTTTAGCAAATAGTTAAATAGTATATATCTAGATGTCCTGAAGTTGTGACTTACATGGATATCTGTAAATCATTGTACAAATGGCTGTTAAACTAATGATTATAATGTCGATTTGCCCTAATTCACTTGATATGATTGTCCGCGCTAAGGAAATTTGTTTGATGGGAAGTGGAAAAGCAATATGTTTTTGCCGGTAGATTGGGTGGAGAGGCAGAGGATAGAGGTGGGGTGGAACAGGGTTTAGAAAGAGAAAAAGGAGGGAGAGCTGTACCCCGAGGAATAGGTTGTTTAGGAGGAAGGAGTCGTGTTGGGTTTCCTCGTGTGATTGTTTCAGAGGAGGGGAGCTGTAGGGGAAATAAAAATTATTTGTGGTTGTTGTGTTGGGTGTTGGCCGTTGGGGTTAAAGTTGTTTCATCTGACTGCGTAATTTCATTGAATATGGTTGAGGAGGGTGATAGATGATTTGCAGCTTGGATCTAGGTGTCTATAATCAGGGGTGCAGGAAGGGATATATCTTGAGGAGATGGTTGAGTGGTTAGCGAGAATATATTTGGAGGGTTAGGAACTGATTGGGGTGTTATTGTTTCATTTTTGGTGGGGATGAAAGAAGTGGTGGAGAGGGGAATATGTCTAAGTTAGGAGAATGGTTAGGTAGATGGGAGTGATATGTTGGTTGTACTGGAGATGGGGGAAATAGAGTTGTTCTAGGTAGTGTACTGAAATGTGCAATGTGTGTGTATTAGTAGGAAAGGTGATTATGGGTGAAGAGTGGGATTGAGCAGATGGAATGGGAGAAGAGTGGGTTGTTGGTTGTGGGGAGTTTGAGTAGTAGAAATTGGGGGAGGAGTTGAAGAAGCAGGAAGTTGGGGTGGATGAAGTAAAATGGCTTGCTGTGGTGGACTATGTCGTGAAAGGGTGCTAGGTGAAGAAGGAGGTTATGATTGAATGTGTGGTTAGTTTGGGTGAAGTGATTGCGGAAGTACTGTGGTAGTAAGGCTGTGAAAGGTTTTAACATTGTCTATATGTACTATGATTTTTTTAAAATTGTTTATGCATTTAAGTAGCAGTTTATTGAAAGGAATGAGTCGTTTAACTAGAAAGGGACCTGCCCATTTTGGAAATAACTTTTGAGGTTGATGAGGTTTCTTATTGTCTAGTATATAAACATAGTTGCCAATATGTATGTCTTTTAATAAACCCTGTTTTTGTTGTGCATTTACCTTTTTTTTTTTTTTTTTTTTTTTTTTTTTTTTTTTTTGTAGATTGTAATATTTTCGAGACATGACTCTGGCCATGGTTGCTCTTTCTGCTAATCCATCAATGTTATCACTATTGTTTGTGGGGGTGATGTTGGAAGTGTTGAAAGGTGACTTGTAATTAGGTAGGTGCCAAGGTAGTCTTTTGTTATAGTGGTGTAGAAGGAAATGTAGTGTGGTGCCAATAGAAGAATTCAAAGTGCTGTTTATAGAGATTTGAGCGAAAGGTAGAAATTTACTCCAGTCATTGTGATTTGTGTTGACAAAATGTCGGAGAAAGTTAGCGACTTTTAGTGCCTCGCGCTCACAGATGGCATTTGAATGGGGGTACCTAACAACTATGTTAAATGTTTTTATTCTCCACTGCGAACAAAGTTGTTTAAAAAATTCTGATGTGAATTCTGGTGCTAAATCAGATATTATTATTTCAGATGTGCTATGTCTCCTAATTACCAGTTCAAGAAGGGCTTGTGCAATGTCTTTGGAAGTGTGTTGCTTAAGTGGTACTAATTCGATATATCTTGTGAGTTGGTCTTTGAAAATGAGTATGCATTTAGATTGTGAAACATGGCAGAGCGGGAGAAGACCTAGAATGTCGCAGTGCACCCTTGAGAATGGTTCGATTCCTAGAGGATATTCTTTTATGGGAGCGAGTTTGGGAACTGCGTCTTTGACTCTATTGCACGAATCGCAATTGGCACAAAAATGTTTAATGCTAGTATGTAATTTGGAGGAAGGTGTATCGTTCTTGTAGGCAGTGTTGTGTTCTTCCATAGCCACAATGCTCTGAAGCTAAAGTGGAATGGTTGTGTTCGATAACTGAGTGCATCATATATTCCAACGACACTTAGAGTAAATGTCGGCCAGTAGAAGTTTTATAGTATAAAACTTCGTATAATGAATGACGTGTGAAGATGGAGGTTGGGGAGGTGGGGTCGGAGAAGATGTGGAGAGTTTAATGTGTTTGTAGAGGGGTTCCAAACGAGGGCAAATTGCTTGTTCTGTTGCAAAGATTTCGGGTGTCAGGAGAAAAGATTATATGTGAGGGTGCTAGGTGAGTAACAAATTAGTGTATAAGTTGTAGTGGAGCGCAGATAGGGGGTGTAGGGAGCTGTGGGGGGGGGAAGTGGAGTGGGCTGCAACTTAGAAAGTCAGGTATAACATCAAGTTTGCCAGCTTTGTATTGTATTTGTGGGTTGAATCTTGCGACTTACAAAAGAAAATGCTATTTCTTTGAACTGTGTGAAAGTTTATATGCCTGTAATTGGCCACTATTCTGGGACGGGAAGAGTTCTTTTTGGAAATTACTAGGAGGGGAGAACTGTGTGGAGAAGAGATTGATTTTATGCAAACTTTTGGGAGAGAATTTATGACCCATTCATCTATATGTGTGAGATATTTGTGTGGAAGGCGGTATTTTGGACGATATAATACTTTGGGGGTGTCTGATTTTAGTTGAAGAGAGAATATTTGTAAAGGAAAGAGATTAGAGCGTTACTAAAGAGATTTGTGCCTAGGGGAAAATCAGATTGAAAAGAAAAGAGTGAATCTTGGACAACCATAAAATTGACTGGGAAATAAGATGTTGCAAGATATATTTTTAAAGTGATGGTGCCAAGTTGCTGAAAAACAGAACCTGTAATAGATTTTTGAATGTTGCATGTTTTTAAGGGTATATGTGTATTGAGTGTATTGAGTGTATTTTTAAGGTTGTGAAAGACCGACAGCTTGCATGGAGAATTGTTAGATCCTATGTCTAAGAAAAATAATTTGTGTTGCAGCTTGCAATTGTTAAAAGTTATTGCAGTTTTTAAGAAATAAGTTGGATCCGCTGTGTCATTAGATTGCGATGCTCTGAGAGATTGGGTGTTAAGGCTAGAAGAGATTACATTAAATGCGAGGGAAGAAGGATTTGATTCCAGAGTTCTATGTGCAACCATTAATAGGCGTTGATAAATGTTGCTTAGAATTCTAAGAGTGAGTGAGAGAGAGAGAGAGAGAGAGAGAGAGAGAGAGAGAGAGAGTGAGAGAGAGAGAGAGAGGAGAGAGAAGAGAGAGAGAGAGAAGGAAGAAAGAGAGAGAGAAGAGAGGAGGGAGAGAGAGAGAGAGAGAGAGAGAGGAGAGAGAGAGAGAGAGAGAGAGAGAGAGAGAGTGGGTTATTATGTGAATTTGGGAAGTGGAAAAAAGAGAGATAGGAGTGAGTGTGAATGTGGAACGGGTGAAGAAATATTTGCAATATTTGGTTGCAACTGTGAATGTTGAAGGTGGTGAGGAGTGAGAGGGAGAGTAGGTGAGGAGAGGGAATGATGTTGCAATCGTTGTGAGGATGTATGAACCTTTGTGCAATAAGTGTGAGTATAATTATTAATGCTGTGAATATTATTAAAATTATTATAAATGTCCTTATCATTATCAATAGTATTAAAATTTAAATTAAAATCATGCAGATGATTATTATTGTTATTACCTAAGTGATCATTAGGTGAATCTGAATTATATGAGGATTAGCATGCATTAACCTTAATGAAATCTCTATCTTCATTAAAATTTTTATTATAAGACTTTAAATTCGGGCATGGACTCTCTGGGAAGGGGAATATCTAGCGGAGTGCTGATGCCAAATCTCAGAGCTCAAAAATTTTGTTGAGCATTTTCATACAATTCTTGCTGAGTGTCTTAAAGGGAACCACTTGGTTGTTGATGATTAGAGTAAGCGTCTAGATAATATTGCTGGTCTTTGAAGTAATCTTCCGTGAAGGGGATATATTGATTTTTTTTATTTATATAGTAATTTGGGTCATCTCCTTGAATGTTTGAGGAGATTAAATAATTATTTTGAAATTGATTTATTGGAAAATTCCAATTTTTCAGGGGCAGTGATGAAGAAGGGGAGCGACTTTGGTTGATTAATTGGTTGTAACGAGGAAATTGCTTTTCTTTAGGGGCGGTGATTTGAAGGAAGGTCGCACAACCTTATATTCGGCTCTGTTTATGCCGTTTGATTTCCAAAGTCCTTTTTTGATGATTTCTTCGATTTGAGGAGTGATTGGAGCGTATTTGACTTTAAAATCTGGGTTTCTTGGGTGAAATCTGAAATTTTTGCAAAAAGGTGTGGATCCTCGCACATGATATTTATAATATTGATGACAATATGGATTAAACGGACATTGGCTATTGAAATGTCCTGATTGCTCACAATGGTAGCATATTTGAGATAAATGTTTCGGGTTTGAGCTTGGATGCAAGGGAACCGATCGTTAAGTTTGACTTGCAGGTGGAGTTTTTTTGAAGAAAAGTTTGCTTCTGCATGTATTGAGTAGCAGGTTTCGGTCTCGAAAATTTTGCACTTTTAGTCAGTAGGTTCGTGTTGATTTAAGGAGTTGCAGGGTCTGTATTTGGTAAAGTCGGCCGTAGGACTTTTGAAGGAACTTTTGTATTTGCTTGGGGGAGGCAGGTCGTAGTCGTACTCTTTTACTGTCTTCTATATTCTTGCAAATAACCAGGTACTTGTGTGTAAAGAAATGCGATTGCTATCGCATTTATAAATTTATCTGGGAAGGTGAGAGTGGAGTCTTTTTCATTCAGTTTTTCGAAAAATTCATTAGCAAATTTTTGTAAGGACAGAACACTTGAAGAGAGTGTTTCTTGGGCATTCCATTTGAATTGCAGAATGCGTTCAAGTGCGTCGAAGTGATGTAAAGAATCTTCTGGGAGTACTACAGAACAGAGAGTATCAATGAAGTCTTCAAATTTGTCCATGAGAAGGAGATTTACATTAGAGTTGAGGAGCCTTCGGAATTCTCCATCGGATAAATGGATCTGACTTCTAGCTTGTATATTTTCTGTCATTCGTGCAGTGTTTAAGTTCAATGTTTTCTTTTACATCCTCTAGGCACTGTGACAAACTTGGCCCGTTCCAGATATTTTGAATGTGAGCTGCGAGTATAAGCTCATTCTTGGGAATGGACGTGATTACTGCATGTGTTGGTGGGGTTTGGGGAGTTTGGGAAGACCCAACGGAGCTTCCATTGTCGCCCGTCATTGTGGAATAATTAAAAATGAAATTAAAATTTAGCACTTATCTTAGAAGCTTCCGGAGGTTCCTTTATTTTCCTGTGGGAGTGTTGGGTATTATGTGCTTTCCAGACGCTTTCCAAAGATCGCCACTTTTGGAAGGTTTGCAATAAGATGAGTTTTCTTATCTAACGTTATTATACATTTAGTAATTGTATACTATCATTAATATGTTTGACATACTGTGAAAAATAGACATTTTGCGTGATAAAATTGTGCATATATTATATATTAGTTCGTTGCTCTCTATTTGGAGATAAACGATTTTATGATATAGATAACGTATAGTATTGTGGAAATATTAGATATCGAAATAAACTTTAGTAATTACTGAATCCACAAAAAAATGTAGTCAGTTGTAACTTTGTGGCTCCATGTAATTACTGGAGAGAAGAGAATCGGTGAGATGCATTTTCTCGAGATAGAAGGAGGTAGATTCAATGAATTATGGAAGCCATGAGGGGAGTTTAAGCCTAGGTAAGAGAAGAAAAGATGAGAAATCGATGCGCGAGTGAGAAGTAGAGTGAGCATGAGGACTGCGTAAATGCCAGACAACACTCAGCAAAACCGCAAAACTTTAGGGCTTCTGCGCGGTCTATGATAAGGCTATTCTCGCCGATGAGTTATGTTAGGTGATGGGAGAGGCGGAGCGGGGGAGCCCGCAACTTTGTTGGCAGAGCCTTCTATCAAACAAAGAGATTTGAAGGAGGGAAAACCCTCGCTCCGATTAAGAAAGGATTGACCTGGGGAGTATGAAGCCGACCCGCGAGCAAGAGGCGTGGGGTTCTTAGAAGCTAACGAGAGAGCAAATGATTGCAGTGACCACCCTGGTTTTGTCCGGATTCGCCTGATAAAAAAAAAAACTTGAGGATGTGATATCAGCTAGTTAATTACACGCAGGAATGGGGGTAAGCGAGAGAGAGGCTGATCACTTAGTAAGGAACCAGGACGCGAAGCGATTACATGGGGGAAAAGAAGTAATATAATCAGAGCAAAGAGATCTTTATCGATGGCGCGTGTGATATAGTACCGAAGTACTCGAACGTGAGAACGAGGAGATGAAAGGTGAAGAGAAGAGTGAGTGAGCCATTACCACAGTTGGTTTAAGGAAGGGTTTTGATTTACCTATGTGTCCACGACTGCGGGTTTATCAGAATCATGAATTGTGCGTGTACTTAGAATTTGACCGCACGATAGATGATGAGAGAGGAATCAGAGACTGTCGTGTTCGAGCTGGGAAGATGGGAAACGCAGCAGTGAAGGTTTAATCACGAGGCTTATGATGAAAAAGAGTGCCGAAGAGAAAAATTCCTAATAGCGAGACGAGGATGGTAAGATTATGAAGGACCATTTCCAAATTTGAGTCGTTGAGTTGACTGTGTTAAAGTTGAGGTCATTCTTAAGGTAGAATAATATACTTTGAGGAGCGATGAATAAGTTTTCTCTCCGACCAGAATTTGATATTTGCTATATATATGATAAAACATTATAAAACTGTATTTAATAATATTATAGTGATTATTAGAGGTTTGTATTGAAAGGAATATTTGTTCAAATGAAATACTCAGTACTAGCTTCATACAATAACATGTATAGTGAGTTGCTAAGCCCTCGTAAACCCAGTGGGGCGCTGGCCCAATACTTAATAATAAAATTACCAGTATTGTTGACATTTCGGCTTTTTTTATATGTATTCTAATATTACTAGACCAAGTGAAAGGAGTATGGCGAGAGCCCGAGAAGTTAGTGAGTAGAGGAATTGCTTATGAATTCTCATGACCTGATATCTATATCCAAACAGTTTTCCTAATGATTAATATTTTAGTTATTAACAATAAGAACAAAGCACCCAAGTTGACCGATAAGTATGATCGTTTTCAATTTTTTAGATGTGTGAATTCTCCTGGACAATTTATAAAAATGATACTGGTTATAAATTATAGGCATGATAAGTTAAGTCATTACATAATATGGTATCATACCGTAAAAAATAAGGAAAAACAAGGATAAAATATGAAATAAATATTAAATGAAATTTAATTAAAATTTTAATTAAATTTTAGTAAAATAATCAAACTAAGTCCAAGTATAAAATTAGTTTTAAATGAATAAATTAATTTAAAACTAATATATATAATATAATAATAATTAAAATAATCATATAAAATTAATCTAATAATAATAATAGAAATATCAATCGGTGCAATAGCATTGATATCATCACTAATCAAATCTATTAGATAATAAAAAAAATAAAATTAATAAACAAAAGAATTAATCATCCCTGTGTTAATAATAATAATATAGAGAAACGAATTAGATACAAATATTAATAATAATTATATAAATATAAATTATAAATTAAATAATATTAATAGATAATATATTAATAATAATAATAAATTGAATAATTATTAACATAATATATTGCAATAAATTCTTATAAATATAATAATATATAAAAAATATTTTAATATATAAAAGAGATTAATAAGTAAAATTAAATATATACTAAAAAAAAAGATAAAACAAAAGGATTTATATTTATATTTGATAAATATTAGATTTTCAATCATCACTGTGTGAATAATAATATAATATAATCTAAAATATATATAATAAATAATTATAATAATGATTATAATATATAATATATAATATATTTAAGTATATTAAAGATCATATATGAATAAGATAATCAATTATAATAAAAATAATAGTATCAGAATATGAATAATTGAAAATAAAAATTGAAGATGATAGAATTTCATTTTGAAATATGGCATTAACAATAATTTTTTCAAAATTAATGGCGAAAGGCTCGATGAGGGAAACTTTTTAATACATAATATTCATATATCAATTAGTTATTAGCTATAACAATATTCAATGTGTAATATTAATATAATAATTAATTAATATTATAATTAATATAATAATTATTATGAGTATATAAAAAAATTAATTATTAATAATATATGATAATATAATATAATATAAAAGCGATAGTAGATTAGTTATAAGGTAAGTTTTATATAATGTAGTAACATATGCTACTGTATTATAATGTTAGGATTTAAGCTGGTCTCACATTACAGTTAGTCAGACCTTACATGATCACAAAGGATTTTAAGTTTAGTAGGTAGGAGTTCATCAACAAATAGTCTTGAAGTAGGTGAAAAGTTGAGGGAAACGCGATAGTATTCCATCAGCCTATAAGGTAAAGTGAGGGATTGGGGAAGACTCGCAAAATAGTGAAAAGACGTATGAGGATAACTAGAATCGAATGACATATGATTGGTCCATAATAATATTTTGATTAATTTTGTAACAATTTCTAAAGTTGAAGATTTCTAATAATTTACATATTACTGGTGATAAATATTGTAATAATTATCAATTTACAATAATAAATTCCTTAATTAATTACTAAGAAAATGGTATATAATAATAAATATGATAATTAACTGATATTAGAATAATAATTATTTTTTTTAAATGGTTTAATAAATAATAATTAATAGATTAATAAATAAATTAGATTAAAGAGTTAATCTATGACCGCAAAGTCGTAAGAGTGATAATAGCATAATTATTATAGGTAACATTGGGAATTAGAAATAATAATTAAATATTGAATTATATGATAATAGTAATGATTATGATATTTAATAATAATATCATAATAATAATACTATTATATATATAATTAATAATTATTAGGATGAATACACTATATAAAGGTGTAGTTTTGGGTTTTATGCTTGCATTCATTTACCTTTTAGTTGGCTTCACAGAATCATACTACTCATACCACTTTTAAATGGTTAAAATCTTAAAACCATCTAGCTATTCCTAACTTATCTTCTGAATTTATTAGGTTTTTTTATTCTTTTTGCCAGTCATGACTTCTCACGCACACTTTCATTCAAAAATTTTAAAATTAAAAATTTATTTAGCAGGGTCACTTCAGCAAAGGGGGTAAACACCACGGTGGACATCATCACAGTAAACACCACTTTGGATGTTCATAAATCATGGGAAGATAAGGATTCAAAGTGTCACAGAAACGGGTCAAAAGGTCTACCATCATAGACCCAAAAGATAAGGTATGAATGATTAAGTAATTTCTTTCTTTATGGAAGAAAGCTGTCTTTTTTGCAATACTGTGGACTTTTTGATACATTTCATACTCTCTTAATCTAGTGTGTTTATCTCATTCTTGATTATGTCTATTAGAATTATATGTAATTATTAGTTGGCCTATAGATATAATTAGTAATATTAAAATTTAGTTTGTATTATGTATTGATATGCATAGATTATGATTATAATTATTTAACACATTTATATTATTTTAATTTAGAAAATATTTTCATCCCTTATTACTTGAATATCAATTACAAGTGATAATCCCTTATTATTCTTATGTATTATTGGTGATATTATTCTGTAAGGCGATTGTTGATATAATGTAGTTTTTTTCCGACTCTTAACCTCATGTTATTATCAATTACAAGATGTAAATACCAGTCTTATTAAAGATATTTATATCAGAATATTATTTATATTGCTTACTGAACGCTTTTAATGACTTGTTGATGTTCTCTCACTGCGTTCCTATAACATAAAAAATATATTAACGTAGCTAAAAGAGCTTCTATACTAGTACTCTTATCACTTATGTACTAGAGATAAATTTAAGGATTATCTTTTCCGCTCTCAAGGGTTTTCATCATGATTTACGAGACCCACCTCTCTCAAGAAAATTATAATATACGCGGAAAGAAGTCCTCACAGAGTTACCACAAGAGACTCATTCGGACCACAGCTCACTAGTGTGGGCATCTATAGCAGTTCCCAAGCGCACTTTCGGATGGTATCTCAAATGGGCTTACTAGTATGGGTTTTTAGAAGATTTATGGTCCAGTCATATATGGGTAGTATTCTCTATATATATGACTACAATCATAGAATCTTAGTATTAAGCTTAATTTCCGCTTAATCGTATCACTACCTCTCTTGAGGCATAAGGTCGTAATCGGTAATACGTACTATATTCTGCGTTTTGACGGTGTTAGTGTATAATTTATTGATATATATACTGTATTATATACTACAACATTTGTCTCAGTTATCTGTGGCTCCAATAAAGAAGAACTCTATCATCTCAGATTCTAGAAATAGGGAAGCCATAAGTATATTCTATGCCAAATAATATCTAATATTATATATGATACTATTTAACCTACCGGCATACTTATAGATGATATTAGATTTCACAACGGATCTTAATATATCTCAACGCAATACTTACGTATAACTAGTGCAAAAGATATTGAAAAGTTGTATATAATACTTTACTCTCAATGCCTACCTTACCTTAGTATGCTCTAATCTAATAGGTGTTTATAATATGATTTATAATATGAATGTGTATGTTTAGTAATATAGGCTAATATAAGTATGCGTTAAAATTTGGACTATACTATTTGTAATATATCTGATAAATTTTTAGCCTTTGGCACTTTTTACTGTTTTTGAGAATTAGCCCTATTTATATATCATAATAATGATCGATAGGCGGT
>JABUQX010097375.1:0-2500 GCA_015478945.1 Trachelipus rathkii | reverse complement strand
TTTATCTTGTTTTAAACTTGATTATTTTCAAATGATTTTAATATTGGTAATTTTATTCTGGAAAATTATTTTTTAATATAAAACTGATTACTATTCTGATTAAACTTTGACTCTTGATGTTAAAAATTACTCTTTTGTGAATCTTGTGATCATAATTAAAGAACTACTATCATTTCTTTAGCAACATTAACTTATTTACTATTGCTGATTAAACTCGTTTGTAGAATCTTTACTGAGCATTAATAATTCGAAATACTTCTCTCGATGCACACTTTAATACTATTCAAAATTAAAATTAATTCATTTCAAAACTTATTAACTTATATACAAGAAGAAGATTAGAAACCTTTCTAATTAATATTTTATACTAATTATTTTGTTAACTTATTATTTTATATCATGTAAGAATCCTATGATAGAATACATATACCTCATGATCAATCTCCAATTGATTTAATAATAATTTGATTACTTTCATGATATAATAAGTTAAACAGAATTAGAAATCTTCATATTATTACCGTTTTACATAGTGAATCTTAGAGATCTTTGATGCTATCATCTCCATTAACTTGAGAATATTTGATTTCAGGAAATACCAATTGTTATAGATAATAAGTCTTTGATACTATCTATGTAATAAATTTAAATCCAAATTAGTTTATATACAAATAATTAAAATATACTATTGTGTTAATAATTTACTTTGAATTATACATCACCAATTATTGTTTATAATAAATATAATAATAGATAATATGATAAAGAATTAACATTAGATAAAATCCATTCTATGAGTTTACTCATATACGAATGATCTACAACCTAGATAACGTGATGAAATTCCTCGAGAACCCTATCTTATACAATTCATACTGATTAATCCATGCCCCATGATAAACTCCCGTAAATAATAGCCTCGAGATCTAAATAAAAGAAGAACCATACATTTTAACTTGAAATCTTCGATCATGACATCGAATATTTCAGTCTTAGAGATCTCTTGACCCAATTTGTTTTACTTAGAGAGTCTAAGAAATATTCATGTTATCAACTGTTTTACATTGAATTTGAAATCTTGATCATTACATTTCGAGTTTTCATTAAATTAGTAGTTTTTTAAAGATCTCACTTTACAATTTGTTTTACTTAGAAAATAGTCAGGGGTATATATATTTGTCATCTCTCACCACAGAAGTATTTATCTATTTAATTTAATGCTAAATGATCTTAAATGATCTATGGATGATTATTTATATTTTAAATATATAATTATAGCGCTTACCATGTTGTTTTTTTGAGTGGCAGTTTTTTTAAGGAAAGAACCGAACACCAACGAGATGATATAGTGAGTTATATATAGATATATATAATCTTTAATAATTATATAAATTAAATAAAATATATGATATATAATATAGTTATATATAATATGATATATATATATATTATATATATTATATTATATATATATGTTTGCCTGTTTTGAATTATCAATTTTATAAAATGTTTCAGTTGTAATGAAGTTAATCATAAAACGTTTTCTGCTGGTCTTTCTCTAAGGTCCTTCCTTAAAAGTCCTTAAACTTTTTTTTCCTCAAGGCTCTTCCCCCCCCAGGTCATACCTCTTACATTTCTTCATGTACGAGCCTCACTACTCCACATAATGACAATCGATAAATTTTACTAATAAGTAAAGAATAAACATTTATGCTATTTTGACAACTACAACAGTTATCAGTTATGACGGTGGATAATTAATAGACGTTGGTAAACGCCTAACAGAAAACGATTATACCAATATATTTGTGATAAAATTTAAATACTTATGATTTCGTTTTTTAATAAAATCTGTAGACGATATAAATATTATTGATGTAAATGTTAGGTTTTTATAAGGGTAATAAAATTAATAAAATATGGAATGAACGTAAATATTGTATAATTAACTTTAATATAATAAATAATATAGTAGACATTTAAAATAATAATAATAGACAAATCAATAATAATAAATAAGCCTAAGAGTAATTTAGAGTAATGCAATATTAAGTAATATCTATTTAATTCACTAAAATAAAATACAATGCTCAAAATAATAAAAGTGGTGTTATATTTAGCACATATCACTCTGATATGAGAAGATTAAATCTATAAAATAATTTCAAACCTATAATAATCTGATGACTAGACTCACTAATTTGATGAATATTTATTTCATATATCTACTGAATATCTTAAACTCCAACATAAAGCAAATTTTCTCTAAAATTATAATTCGGGACATGTCAATAATATTAATAATAATAATGATGTATCAGAATAATTTTTTATCTGAACTATATATTCAATTTCGGAGGGTTAACGTCGCCTTTTCTCAATCGAGATGTTGAAAAATAAATGAGGAATATACAATAAGAAAAATAATAGAATCAACATCAAGAGATTAATAACTAAAGAATAATATTTCTGTATATAACGAGTTTGATAAGTAAAACTT
>JABUQX010097374.1:12500-29987 GCA_015478945.1 Trachelipus rathkii | reverse complement strand
GCGTTAAGATTAGCCAATAATAATAGAAATAGCATCTTGATTAGGGCTCTGTACAGCGACTCCATGATTGCTCCAAATGGTGATCAATTTATTCTTTTGAGTTTATTTTTTTAATATTGATGAATATTTGACATCCTGTAGAAAACAAAAAATAGACTCGGATTCGAATCCGGATTCGAATCCAGCCCCGAATCCGAATCCGTATGTGTAAAAAATGTTCGAATCGAATCCGAATCCAGCACCGCGGATTCGAATCAAATTCCGAACCGTGTGTGTGGAAATGTCGAAAATCGCGAATCGAATTCCGAATCCAGACAAGTCATCTTGGATCGAATCCGAATCCAATCTGGATTCGAGGAGCTCAAATCCGGATTCGAATCGAATCCGGACTCGGATTCGCCCATCACTATTATATATATATATAATTATATATATAAATATATAGATATATACTATATATATATTATATATATATATATATATATAATATATAATATATATATATATATAATATAATATATATATATATATAAAATAATAATATAATATATATATATGGTTAAAGTTTACATAGCCTGACACTTCCTAAAAAAAAAATTTGGTGTTTCCAATTTGCTATTTATTTGTTTGTTGTGCTCGAAATCATAGACGTGGGCGACTTTTTTCCCATAATTTCAAAAATTTGGAAACTTTAATTAGTATATATTTCAGTTTGCTTAGATTAAGTAAGAAGGTTAAGTTATTTAAGGTTAGGTAGATTTAAATAGATAGCTATTATGTTTTTCTAATATTTTTATGTTTGAAGTTCTTTTACTGAAATAAAATGTGCGTTATATCCAAAACAGAGGCTATTTTTTTTTTTAAATTTTAAACTAAGATTGTGTTCTTTCATTGCCCTACGAAAAAGAAGAATTAATTTTAATTTTAAGCACCGATGTTGCCGGAAGCCCGCGGTAGCTCGCGGGAGGTCTGCAGGGCAATAGCGGCAACTTTTATGCCACGCTACGGTATTCGTTAATTAAAAAAAGTATGATGGCGTCTACCTTCACTTTACAAACTTTACGTACATACATCAAATTTAAACTGAAAAAAATTGCCATAGCTTACTCATTTTTATAAGCTTAGGTGTGAAGCTCAAAAAAAATATATAGCAATTTCTTTTTACTTTTTTATTAATATTAATTAAATTACATTTGAAAATTTAGCATTTACAAAGAAAGTTTGTGTGTTTTTTTGTTTTATAAATATTTCCCTTCTGATTTTCTTTCATTTGAAAAATACCTCGCCGATTAATTTTGTTTCTAGAAAATTTACATGATCAATTTATTTATTTTTAGATTGCTTTAAAAACAGTTTCTTTGCTGTAAAATTTTAGCAAAATTACAATTTAAGATCCTAATCTGACAACATCTAATTTTTTTCCAAAGGTGTAAAGCTATGTAAACCTGTACCTATATAGGGTCAGGTAAATCTTTTTCCTACCAAGTTAAATTGACTGGGAATTTTTAACGAGAAAGAGAAAATAAATTCTTCAATACTGATTTTGTAAAACTCAATAAAATTTTAGTTCTTAACTTTTTATTTTTTTTTTTTTTATTTTAAGTTTTTTTAAACAATTTTATTTAGACAATTAATTATGCGATAATAATAATAATAATAATAATAATAATAATAATAATAATAATAATAATAATAATAATAATAATAATAATAATAATAATAATAATAATAATAACATTATCATAAATTAATAATAATAGTAATAAATAACCGCTCTTTTAAGTGGTTAAACAATTTATTTTTTCCGGTGCGTTTAAAATAAATTAATTGATAACAATAAAAATTCTCTCTCTCGACCCCTAATGGAAATATGTTTCCTTGAACTTTAGTTTTTAGGGGGCTCGAGCCGATGTGAGTAGTAAGGGGTCGTAAACTGACCGCTTCAAGGTCACAGCCAGAATGTTGCAAATGTTGCAAGCAACATTTTGCAAAAGTGGTTTTCTCAAGGTGACGTGTCAAGCGTTGCAGTATTCAAGGTGCGTTTGAACCGAATTAGTTGAAGACCACTTGCCGAGGTTCTGAGCCTGAACTCAAGGATTTTAACCCCAAAAGGGGGCGGAGCCCCTCAAAAGGGGTTTTTTGGTTCCTAGAAGGTTTTAAATGATCGATAGATCATTTTTGATGGTTCCAATCGATTTATCGTGATCGATTACCCCTAAATCGATCTTTAAATCCTCTTTCTACGTGCTCTGGTTGGCATTTTACATTAAAAAATATATTCGAAAGAAAATTAATTACAATAATTAACATTCGATTAATCGCGGTAGTGATGCCGCATTTTGTATCCTACCAGCTTTTTCTCAAAAGTATAAGAATATTTGCTTAAACTTGAGAAATAATCTATATATGGAGAAGCCTCGAATCCGTGTAAATTGCAAGTCTTGTAGATGTATATAGAGGAGGGGCGCGCCCCGAGAAGCGAAGGTGAAATATAAACGCCTACCGCCCTTGTGGTGTGTGTGTCGGGTGAGCAAAGATTAGGCTTAACGATTTCCAATCAAACAATAAACTGATCACAGGCGAGTTTTTGTGACCGTAGGTCACCCCTAAGCGGGGTGCTGCCCCCCTTAGCGTCAAGGTCCAAATTCGTCCTGAAAATCCTGTTAGGCTTAACGTATCGGGCTAAAATTTGATGTGATTATATAATGACGCAATCTCGTCGAGACGAGATTACGTATCTGCGTCCCCCCGTAAGGGGGGAGCGCTGCCCCACTAAAAAATTAATTTTATCGGAGAAGACTGAAAACTCAGAGAAAGGTTTTGAAGGAGTTGCCACCCGGAGGACGGAGGCGGAGTTGGCATGGAGTCGGAGCGGAGTCGGCTTCTGAGTCCAGGGACCCCCCGGAGGAGGGTCCCTTCCTGAAAAAAAAAAAGAAGAAGAAAATGCATGGAATGCAAAAACAAGGAGGAAGAAGAAGAAGAAAAGGAAGAAGAGGAAGGGAGAAAGGAAAAGAAGAAGAAGACATGAGGAAGATTCAGAGTCGGTACCGCACCGGGCTGAGCCGTGCGGTTCCGAAATAGTAAAACATTCATTTAAATACGAAGTTATCATTACTGTTTACATAACTGCTTTTGTTCTAACATGTAACATGTCGTATATTGCATTGCATCATGCAAAGATAACCTCTATTTTCTAAACGAAGACTGACATTTCTATTTCAAAATCTCGTTTTCTTTAAAACGTTAACTAATATAATTTTTTCTAAGTTGAAACATGCATATACTGTTTAAAATTTTACACTTGAGATTAATTTATTTTTATTTAATTTTTATTTTTATTGTATTTAAATTATTTTCTAACTTTTATTTTAGTAGAATTTTTATTTCTCATTTTGTATTAAAAAGTCTTAAAGATATCTTACTAAAATTTTTATTAGTTCAAACTTTATTTTTTTTTTTAAAATTTTATTTACTATTTATAATTTTGTTAATTTTTTTTTATTTTAACTTTTTATTTTTTTATTTTCTAACTTTATATCTCCTATAAGTTTTATTTAGATTATACTTTGTGTTAATTTTTTTTTTAAGTTTTATTTTGCAATTATACTTTGTGTTATTTGTTTTTAATTTTTCTTTTTATTTTTTATTTTTGCTTTTTAATGTATTCTTTTGACACTTTTTGTTTGTTTAAAGTCTTTAAATATAAAAAATCATAAACTCAAAAATTAATGTTACAAAACTATAATCAGTAAATCAGTAAATCAAATTCACCCACCCAGCCGTCCTCCATTCTGTGACCTATATTGATCTATTGATCTATTGATTAAGGCACATTTGAGTGTCCTTTTTGGGTAAACATAACATAAAAATCAATTCTTTGCTGTAAGATCAAGCAATATATGCTGACGTAACAAAGTTTCACATTAATAAAGCTAACATGACATCATCTGAACTAAGAAAATAATGTACAAAGACAAACCAACAACTTACACATGAATAAACTGGTAAACATTAACAAAATCCAACACTTAATACCAGTAAAGAAACTAACATTACATGCAAAACGCTAACCTATTCACACTTTTCAAGGCATAATCTCTAACTATCAATGCTAATTGTTTACGTAAACAGTAATATTTAACAGAAGATTTAACGTATCCTGACCTAACTATTGTAATGAACTAAGAATAAATGACACACACACACACACACATACACACACACACACACACACACAACATTATGCAATAGTAAAACCTGAAATATTTTTTAGGCTTATCTCTTTTTAGGCTCCGCCCCCTTTCAGAAAAAATCAACTCGAAACATGAAAAGGATTTTATGCTATAACCATTTACATAAAGTGATGCAATACTTATTATATTTATTAAACAAAATGGTAGGTTTGGCAACAATGCATCATACAGAGGTTATTTGGCAACACTGTATAGATTTGGGAGCCGAGTTATATATAAAGCGGCGTACTACACGATGGGGCATTCATAATCAAGAGCTCTTACGATCAACACTTTAAGACTCATTCGTTGGATCCTGTTGTATCATCATCCAAGTTTTTATATCTACACATGAGGATTTTTCAAATCAATACTTATTCAGCTAGGTAAGATTTTTTTCTTTAATATATATATTTTCTCATTTAAAAATAACATTGTAATACATCTAATCAATAATTAATGATACGTAAAGTAATTAAAAACATCATTAATTAAAGAATAAAGGGAAAATGATATATGCCCATAACTAAAAAAAATTATTCTTTTCCAGAAACGTGTTGAATATACATCTAACCATTTGAGTAAAAAGCATCCTACGTGACGTCATCATCGCAACCTTTAAAAATGGTATGTTGTTGTTGTTGTGTGGTTAAATATATTTAATATATGTTATGAGAAATACTATGTTAAACTAATATATTATTGGTATAGTGCCCTATTTGTTTGAAAACTTGATTTTAATTGTTTACTGTATCATAAATAATAATAATGACTATTTATTCCAGGCTAGCCCTTCGATGATGAATGCTGGTAATAAGAAGAGGAAGACCACTATAACGGACATAACGCACATCTCTGTAGAGAAACTTAAAAAATCAATGGAACGTCACACCTATGAAGTTAAGGTTATTGACGAAAATTTTTTCCATGGACCAAGAGATCTTGAAGCCTCGTTTGAAATGGTTGTAAGTGAAGTCATTAATGTTGTATTACAAGACTTAGATTATGACAGGGCCCGCATGAGGGTTGGAATTAACTTCACTTTTGGCGATGATCAGTCACCTGACCGGAAATATTATGTAAATATCAGCTATAGAGATATACTGGACAATATTGGGGTGAAAGAGATGATGAGACGTTTGGAAGGATCATTCCAGTCCGGTGACAAGGCATCTTTTACCAAATTCAAAGTAGTAGCAACTGTGTTCATGATAGCTAAAGGCAAAGGCGATGACTGTAAAACTGGCGCATTCGAGCCAGAAAATCTTAGTTTCAAACATCGTTACATTAGTAAAGTACACCTAGAGAAAGGAAATGTAGGTTGCGCTTTCAAAGCTATTGTGCTGTTTAGGAAAATAGCGAGAGAATGTGTAAAGACCAAACATATACATTCGTGTACAATTGAGAATGAGGCAGAAGCATTAGCTAAAAAATGTGGTATGGAATATACAGATTCTTTCATAGTAACTGATTTTGAAAAAATCGAGAATGTCGAAAAATGCCGTATAGTCGTATTTGGTCCTGAAGGTAATGGAGTAAAAATACTTTATAATCCATCTAACGAGAACAGAAATGACCCTTTATACATTATAGGCCATGATGGAGTAAATCATTACTATGCTATAAAAGAAGATAAGTTAAAGTTATGTTTTGAGAATACCAAGAAAAAGAATGCATATATGAACGGTATCTTTTGCACTTATTGTTACACTTTCAACAGTAATAATATTGTACATAAATTAGACTGTGAACATTATGGATGTAGACAGTGTCTATACGATAAGTGTCAAGGTTCATTTGATCACGATGGTATATTCCATGAATGTCGTGAATGTAATCGTGAATTTTATAATGCATTCTGTTTTAAAAAACATCAGGATAATAATACGTGCAAGAAAATTAAGATTTGTACACTCTGTCTTGTGCAAATAGATGCTGATCGCAACGGTAGTTTCAAACACGATTGCACAAAAGCTTAATACGAGCCTAGAGAAGACGAATATCATATATGCTACATGAAAAAGAAAATTAAAAAGAAGAAAGATACTGATCCGGTGGTTTATACATGTTACTATGATATCGAGACATACCAGGAAGATAAAGGTTATGATGATAAAGGAAGAAGAATAATAGAATTGCGTCCTTATTTACTGGTAAGCCAGATGATATGCGAAATGTGTACAGATAAGGAAGGTGAGCAGGTATGTTCACATTGTGATTCAAGAACAAGAACATTTAAATTAGAGACCGAAAAAACGCCTGTAAATCAATTTATTAATACTCCTGATGAGTTCTTCAGAGGAAAAATCCTTAAGTCAAAGTACTTATTGCTCTCATAATGGCGGAAATTTGATCATCAGTTCTATACGCATCTTATTACTGACCCAGCCACGAGGTCAGATTCTATCAGCAGGAAAACCCTTAAAAAGAGGAATAAAATAATTCAATGGATCGAATGGAAATTACACTCAGGGATACGTTTGCTTTCTCACACCATGTGAATTGAAAAGCATGCCTAAAGCAATGGGTGTAGTGAAAAAGACAATTCCAAGGGTTTCTTTCCCTATACATTTTTAAATGAAAGCACCTTGAATTATAAAGGACTTATTCCAGATAAGAAATTCTTCGAAGTAGAAAAAATGTCAACAGATGAAAAGCTAGAATTAGAGGAGTACTATAATAAGTTTATAGGTAAAGAATACAATATTTTTGAAGAATGTGAAAAGTATTGTGTACAAGATGTTAATATACTAAGAAAATGTTTTGAGAAGTTTAGAGGTAGCTTCATTAAGGAATTTGATATAGATTGTCTAGATATAACAACACAACAATTGCGTCTTTATGCTTTACACTTTATAAAAATGTGTTTATGCCTGATGAAAAAATTACTATTCTGGGTAGAGAGAACCCTAAACCTTTCACCTACGAAGCAATTCGCTGGCTCTTGTATCAAGAAAAATTGAACAATATAGACATAAGGCATGCTCGTAACGGTGGAGAGAAAGGGTTCAAAATTAAGAACAAGTGGCTTTACCCTGACTGTTGTTATGTAAAAGGAGTAAAACTGCGTTCCTATACCATGGTTGTGCATGGCATGGACATAAAGACTGTAATAAAAGGAAAAGGTAGGCATATGCATGGCGAGCGCTGTGACCGCCTACATCTTCACCATAAACAAGAAATAGGTATAAAAAGCCGGGTTTAATGAGTACGTGTGTGGAATGGGAATGGAAGGTTCAAAAGACCCAAATCATTTCAAGATCCTAATCATACGATGAAAACATAGCATTAACGACTGATATTCAACGTCTAGCATGAATGTTGTTAAACAACAGAACTCAATAGACAATTCATTGTGGAGGCCGCACTGAAACCATCTACATTACTACCCTCCAACTAAAGGACAGAAGATCATGTATTTAGACATACATCACTTTATCCTTATGTTCAGAAACAAATTGAAGTATCCTTGTGGACCCCCTGAAAAATTAGAGGTGATAAGGACCTGACATGAATATTTAAATAGGTATCAATATAAAAATTCGTACAGCTTACATTAGATCTCCTCGTCAAACTTATAACATCCCCGTCCTCGCTAAACGAGCCAAAAAATAAATTAATATTCCCACTCTGTGCAAAATGTGTTGAAGAAAATTGTGCGAAATGCAATCATGATAAGAATGAACGTGCTATTGAAGGTGTATACACAACACCTGAAATTCAGTTAGCATTAGAGATGGGGTACGAAATAATTAAAATTTTTGAAGTTTGGTCGTTTAAAGAGAAGGAGTTTTTATTTGAAGGATATGTGAACCACTTCTTAAAAATAAAAACAGAGGCATCAGGACCACCAAATAATATTCACGAAGACGATCCTGATTTCGAGGAAAAACTTAAAGAGTTTGTTCGTCTTTTCAGAGAAAAGGAAGGTGTCGAACTTGATATTAACAATATCAAGAAAAACCCTGGGATGCGGTTCATTGCAAAATTATGTCTCAATTCTCTTTGGGGAAAATTTGCACAAAATACGCCTACAAGAGGAGATGTAGTATGTACTAGTGATAAACAAGTATGGGAACTAATCAATCAATGCGACAATGAAGTCACTAGTGTTATTCCAATAGGCTGTAAATATGTTGTAACAGTTGTCAAAAATGCACTAGCCGAACGCATGTCAACGCTACAATATTCCTATCGCATCGTTTACGACTGCATATGCATGTATAAAATTATACGAGCTACTTAACAAAGTCAAACAAAGGGCATTGTACTGCGATACAGACTCTTGATTTTTGTCGCTGGAGAAAACGATGAAGTTATTGAAACAGGAAACTTTTAGGTGAACTAAACAGATGAAATAGCAGAATACGGTTCTGAGGCATACGCCGATTCCTTTGTACTAAATCTTATGCTGTTAGAATAAGAGCTGCAGATGGAAATATAAAAATATATTGTAAAAGCCAAAGGTCTTACAATCAATAAAGATACAAAGGATTACTATTATTTTTTTGAAAATGTTAAAGTTAACGTATGATCGGTGCTCTGAAAGATGTAGTAGACCACGATGAGTCATGTACAATGATATCAAAACCATGATGTACAGGAAGGCATATGAAATACAAAATTGAAAATCTGATAAAAAAGATGATGATACGAAGACGATGACCTAACCTTCATAAAAAAGCTGCACGATAGACGAGTCACGAATCCTAATGACCTAATTTACACGGGAGTAACAGAGGAGGGTTATGTTATAGTGTGCCTAATATAACTTTTCAGCCTGGGAAATATGGAGGTGTTAGTATTGTTGCTGGTACTAAAATGATCCAACACACAACCGATAAGCGAAATCTTTATTAAAAATTCATGTCGCACTGCATCATATGGTTATAAGGGTAATTAATTCCATAATATATTATAATAATTTATCTATGTCTAATGTTATAATGTTTAAGTTTTTCCATGTACAAAATATTCTGCAATAATAAAACGTAAAATAATAAAGTTATTTTATTATCCTTACATAAAATCTTTTCATGTTTCGAGTTGATTTTTCTGAAAGGGGGGCGGAGCCTAAAAAAGAGATAAGCCTAAAAAATATTCAGTTTTACTATTGCATAATGGTGTGTTGTGTGGGTGTAGGTATGGGTGTGTTGTGTGTATGTGTGTCATTTTATTCTTAGTTTCATTACAATGGCTAGGTAGGATACGGTAAATCTTTGTTAAATATTACTGTGAATGTAAAAATTAGCATTGATATGTTAGAGATATGCTTGAAAAAAGTGTGAATAGGTTACGTTTTGCATGTAATGGTTAGTTTCTTTACTGGTGTAAGTGTGGGGATTTTGTTAATGTAACAGTTTATTCATGGTGGAGTTGTGTTAGGTTGTCTTTGTACATTATTTCTTAGTTCAGGTTGATGTCATGTTAGCTTTATTAATGGAAAACTTTGTTATGGTATCATATATTCGTTGATTTCTGTATAAAGAATTTGAATTTATGTTATGTTTACCCAAAAAGGACACTCAAATGTGACCTTAATCAATAGATCAATAGATCAATATAGCCACAGAATGGAGACGGGGTGGTTTGATTTACTGTTTACTGATTTACTGATTTAGTAGGGTATGTAAAAACGTAAATTTTACGTTATAAATAAAAAATCATAAACCTTAACGTCTATAAAGTTTTAAGAAAAAAAATAAAAAATAAAAAATAAAAAATAAAAATAAAAAATTAAAACAAATAAACACAAAGTATAGTGAAAAATAAAACTTATATAAAAAATAAACACAAAGAATAAAAATAAAATAAACTTAAATAAAAAAAAAGTTAGAAAATTAAAAAATTGAAAAAGTTAAGTAAATAAATTTAAAATAAAGTAAAAAGCAAAATAAAATTTCAAAAAAAAAATTAAAGTAAAATGAAAATTAAATAAAAATAAAAAAATAAAAATGAAAAAATAAAAAATAAAAAATAAAAAAAAAAAATAAAAATAAATTAGAAAAATAAATTGAAATAAAAATAAAAAATAAAAATTAAAATAATAAAATTAAACACAAAGTTTAAATGTAAACAGTATATGTATGTTTCAACTTAGAAAAAAATTATATAGATATTATACAAAAAGAAAATGAGATTTGAAAATAGAAATGTTTAGTCTTCCAACGTTTAGAAATAGAGGTTATGTCTTTGCATGATGCAATGCCAATATTACGACATTAGCATGTTAGAACAGAAGCAGGTATGTAAACAGTAAATGATATTGTATTATAAGATGGAATGTACTATGTCGGAAACGCACCGGCTCAGCACCGGTGCCGGTACCGACTCTGAATCCTTCCTCATTCTTCTTCCTTCTTCCTTTCCACCTTCCTCCTTCTTCCTTTCTTCTTCTTCTTCCTCCTCTGTTTTTGCATTCGTGTGGCTTTCTTCTTCTTTTTTTCAGAAGGGGACCCCCGGCGGGGTCCCTGGACTCAGAAGCCGACTCGCCTCCGACTCTCAACTCAACCCGCCTCGTCTCCGCACTCCAACTCCTTCAACCTTTCTCTGAGTTTCAGTCTTCTACGATCAAAATTAATTTTTTAGTGGGGCAGCGCTCCCCCCTTCCAGGGGGAGGACGCAGAGAAACGTAATCTCGTCTCCGACGAGATTGCGTCATCTATTAAATCGACATCCAAAATTTAGCCCGATACGTAAGCCTAACAGGATTTTCAGGACGAATTGACCTTGACGCTAGGGGCAGCACCCCCTTGAGGCGTGACCTACCCTCCAAATGATCCCTCTTACTCCATAAGCCTAATCTTTGCTCACTCACAAGCCGCTAGAAGGGCGTAGCGGCTACGCTCTCGGGGGTGACCACCCCTTATATCCAACCTAGAGACTTGAAATTTACCCTGTTTCGACCGAAGGTCTGTCAACCCGGCAAACAGACAAACCGAAGGTTTGTCTGTTTGTCTGTGTGTGTGTGTGTGTCTGTTTGTTTGTTTGTTTGTATTATTATTTTTATTATTATTATTACTTCGAGGAAGTGATCCCCGAAGGGGATCACTTCTGAATTGTTTTTTAATCCCTTCTGTTCCAGCTCCTACATCTAATTTATTTCCTCCGTCAGCGTCACCTTCAGCGTTACCTTCAGGTTGTGTTAGGTTTGTCGTTGTACATTATTTTATTAACTCATATGATGCTATGTTAGCTTTATTAATATGAAAACATTATTATGTTAGCATATATTCGCTGGTTAGTATATAAAGAACTCATTTTTCTGTTATGTTTATCCGAAATGATACTCGAAATGTGATGTAAATCAATAGTGTTAATGTAAAAATTAACATTATGTTAGAGATATGTGTGAAAAAAGTGTGAATAGGTTACGATTTGTATGCTGCGCTAGGTACTTTACTGTTGTTAAGTAACTGGATCTTGTTAATGTTAGTAGTTTATTCGTGTGTAAGGTGTGTTAGGTTTTGACATTGTGCATTATATTCTTAGTTCTGGTGATGCTATGTTAGCTTTATTAATGTGAAAACAATGTTACGTTAGCATATATTCGTTGGTTAGTATATAAATCAATAGATCAAAAGGTCATGAACGGATGGGTAGGGAGGATGAGGAGGGGACGAGTGGTTTGAATTACTGATTTACTGATTTACCGCTTTAAATTCGGTAAACTATTACACTTTACTATGATATTTTATTCAAAGAACTTATTTTTACGTTATGTTTGGATAAAACTTTGTTATTTTTATGTTATATTTGGATAAAACTTTGTTATGTTTGCATTTATTTGTTGGGGATTATGATAGTTAGGTAAGGTTATGATAAATTTTTGTTAAATATTACTATGTTAATGTAAAAAACTTTGTTACGTTAGCATATATTCGGTGGTCTGTATGATAATTAGACAAGGATTTGATATATTTTTTGTTAAATATTATTGTGTCAATGTAAAATTAACGTTAATATGTTAGAGATATGCTTGAAAAAGTATGAATAGATTACGTTTTGCATGCAATGTTAGTTACTTTACTGATGTTAAGTGTGAAACTTTGTTAATGTTAGCAGTTTATTCAGGCGTAAGTTGTGTTAGGTTTGTTGTTGTACATTATTTTCTTAGTTTGGGCAATGCTATGTTAGCTTTATTGAGTGAAACCTTTGTTATCTTAGCATATATTCGTTGATTACTGTCTGTATGATAATTAGTCAATGTTATGATAAATTTTTTGTTAAATATTACAATGTTAATGTAAATTTAACATTGTTATTGTAGAGATATGCTTGAGAAAGTATGAATAGGTTACGTTTTTTTATGTTATGTTAGTTACTTTACTGTTGTTAACTGTGAAACTTTGTTAACGTTAACAGTTTATTCATGTTTAAGGTTTGTTAGATTTGTTGTTGTGGATTATATTCTTAGTTCAGATGATGCTATGGAAGCTTTATTAATGTGAAAACTTTGTTACGTTAACCTATATTCGTTGATCGGTATGATTATTAGCAAGGTTATGATATATTTTTGTTAAATATTACCTTGTTAATCTAAAATTAACATTGCTATGTTAGAGATACGCTTGACAAAAGTGTGAATAGGTTACGTTTTTGTGCGCTATGTTAGTTTGGAACTTTGTTAATTTTAATCGTTTATTGAGATTTGAGATGTGTTAGGTTTGTTGATGTTGTACATTATTTTCTCAGACAGGTTGACACTATGTTAGTTTTATTAATGTAAAAACTTTGTTATGTTGATCAGTGTATAAAGAACTTGTTTTTATGTTATGTTTATCCAAAATGATACACGAAATGTGACTTGAATCAATAGATCGTTAGATCGATAGATCATAGGAGGGTAGGAGACGATGAGAAGAGTAGGATGGATGGGCTGATTTACTGATTTACTGCTTTTGGGTATGTAAAAACACAAATTTTTTACGTTATAAAAATAAAAAGAATAAAATTTTTAGTAAAAACAAAAAGTTTTAACGAAATAAAATTAAAAAATTAAAAGTTTAAAAAAACAAAAAAAAAAGTTTTAAAGAAATAAAATTAAAAAATTAAAAGTTTCTTTAAAAAAAAAAAAAAAAAAGTTTTAAAGAAATAAAATTAAAAATAAAAGTTTTTAGAGTTGTTATAAAACATAAAGACATTAACAAAAACATAAAATGTTTTTAATACACTTGTTATGTTGACCCAGTGGAAAACGAAAATTAACTATCTGGATTTTACATCCTTATACCCTTGGGTTCAGAAAACTCAAGCATTTCCTAGCGGCATACCTAAAAAATTAGTAGGGAAACAGCTTCCATCTATTGAAGAATTTAGTAGAGATGTAAATAAAGAAAAGTATTTTGGGTTAGCTAACGTCTGGGTGCTTCCTCCTAATAATCTCTATATGCCCGTTCTACCTGGAAGATATGACGAAAGACTCGTGTTTACGTTATGTAGGACATGTGCAAAAGCGAAACAGGAAACAATATGTAAACACACTAATCGACAACGAGAGTTCCGTGGTGTTTATACTACACCAGAGTTAGAATTAGCATTAAAGAAAGGCTACAAAATCACAAAACTTAACGAGATATGGACATTTAAACCTAAGATAGGAATGTTCACAGAGTATGTGAAAGAATTCCTGAAGATAAAGACTGAGGCATCAGGTTTACCAGCAGGAATAGATGGATTCGATAGTCCTATGTTCACACAGTTTATAGAAGACTTTGAAAGAATTGAGGGGGTGAAACTCGACCGAGAAAAGATAGAGAAGAATGCAGGGCTTCGATTCATAGCAAAACTATGTCTTAATTCTCTTTGGGGAAAATTCGCGGAACGGGCTCCTCACTGTGAAGATATAATCTGTGAAACTGATGCTGAGGTTTGGAAGTGCTTCGGAAGAGCTGATGTAGAAGTAAAGGATGTCTCTTGCATAGGTAAGAGGTATATTGTTTCTGTGAAGTATACAGCTCTAGCAGAGCAGACAACCAGAAGCACAAATATAGCTATAGCAGCTTTCACTACAGCTCATGCTAGGGTAAAACTATATAATCTTCTTGAGGAGATAGGGCAGCGTGTCTTATACTGTGACACAGATAGCTGTGTCTTTGTAACAGGGGAGGGAGAAACTGATCCCGAAGAAGGGAAATTTTTGGGAGATTTAACTGATGAAATAGGACAAGGGAATAGCGCTGATGCGTTTGTATGTACAGGTCCTAAATCTTATGCCGTACGAATTATAAAAGAGGATGGTTCCATAGACCATATAATAAAAGCAAAAGGGTTAACACTAAATAAAACAACAGGTAACATAATTAACTTTGGTACTATGCTGAAACTAGTTATAAATAATTTAGATGGCAATTAATGATAATGATGATGAAAATGGGGATGTACGAATGATAGATGGTAATAATAATGAAAGTTATTATTCTAAACTTAGAGACGGTGGGGATATAACCGCATTAATGGCTATGGAAATGAGAACTAGGAATGCTCCAGAGAGTTTGCATGGTGATGCTTATCATAAGGATGAAACATTAAATCCTCATGCTGAAGTTAAGGGTAAAGCTCTATCTTTTAAAACACCAACAGTACGATTTAAGGCTGATAAAAAAGGTAAAATGATAATTGGAAAAGGTCTAAAGAGATTGAGGATGACTGCTAATAAACGCGTGCTTATAAAAAACACAGCTCGTACGATCCCTTATGGGTTCAGAGGAATCCTCTTTCCCCTTATAGTTATCCAAAGATCCGATGTTCACTAAACAAATATTTTAAATAATTTTCTAAATAAAAAAAAATGTAATATATATATATATATATATATATATATATATATATATATATATATATATATATATATATATATATATATATATATATATATATATATATATATATATATATATATATGTACTTTTATATTTTTAATAAATATTTAAACAAAATTCTTTTCTTTCAAACCTTTATGTTAAGGAAAATAATAATAATAATAATAATAATAATAATAATAATAATAATAATAATAATAATAATAATAATAATAATAATAATAATAATAATAATAATAATAATAATAATAATAATAATAATAATAAAAAATTAATAATAATAATGATAGAATAATAATAACAATAATAATAATAATAATAATAATAATAATAATAATAATAATAATAATAATAATATAATAATAATAATAATAATAATAATAATAATAATAATAAAAAATAATAAATTCTCAAGATATTGAAACTGTTGAAAAGGTAAACTCGCTTTTCGATTTGTCAGAGACAGAGTCTGAGTCGAGGAGTCGGAGTCGCGGAGTCGGACAATTTTCCCGGAGCCGGAGTCGGAGTCGAAGTCGGAGCTCCCCCTGTAGAAGCAGGCGCTAAGGAGGCGAACCAAAGGCGGACGCGGAGTCGCAGCAGAAGTCTCTGAAGGAGACTGAATCGGAATTGAACTCGAAGCCGAAGGAGACGTTTAAGCTAAGGCGCAGAAGGTAACGCTGAGGGTGACGCTGACGGAGGAAATAAATTAGATGTAGGAGCTGGAACAGAAGGGATTAAAAAACAACTCAGAAGTGATCCCCTTCGGGGATCACTTCCTCGAAGTAATAATAATAATAAAAATAATAATACAAACAAACAAACAAACAGACACACACACACAGAGACAAACAGACAAACAGACAAACATTCGGTTTGTCTGTTTGTCGGGTTGACAGACCTTTGGTCTATCAACCCTCCAAATGATCCCTCTTACTCCATAAGCCTAATCTTTGCTCACTCACAAGCCGCTAGAAGGGCGTAGCGGCTACGCTCTCGGGGGTGATCACCCCTTATATCCAACCTAGAGACTTGAAATTTACCCTGTTTTGAGGCTTAAACCCCAAATAAAAAAAATTAATAGATACCGAAGTTTAAGAACCAATACCTCTATTCCTTCATATCGAAAAGGCCTGCAACTCTCAAAACGTACTGATACTAATTATATATATATATATATATATATATATATATATATATATATATATATATATATATATATATATATATATATATATATATATATATAATATATTATATATATATAATATATATATAAAATAAATATAAAACTGTATATCTACTATATATACTATATATATATATATATATATATATATATATATATATATATTGTACAGCTACAATCATTTGCATAAGCGAATTGAAATAAAATTAAAGAAAGTCGATAAAGGTTTTGCTGTTTGTTAGCACGAGCTTGTCAAGTTTCTCTGCTTTAGTTACTTCATATTGTGTGGAAAGTTTGACGATATCTTTTGAAGAATTGGAAGTGAATAAATTTGTACAGAAAACGGTTCTACTCTTTTTATTTACTTAAATTTGAAAAGAGAACAAATAAACTGTATGACAGCCAATGTGACGTCAGTAGGTATTTTTGTAACTGGTGCTAAATCCTGTTTAGCAGTAGGGTTTGAAAATTAAAAGCCTCATATAAGTAAGGTGGAGAGTCCTACCAAGAAAATGCTCTTATTTATATTATAAATTAATATTATAAAATTGTTAAACTATTAAGTAAAATATCAAATAAATTTCACATTGCTGTAAGGAGTTAAAATTTATTAAAATTTATTAAAAATTTAGTTAAAATTTATTAAAATTTGTTTTTTACATGTATTGTGTAGAAAACGACATCTTTATTAAAAATCTGTTGCTGTGCTATAAATATCTGGAATAAAATTTATGTGAACATCCTTCTGATGTTCTAATATAGCCTAATTGTAAGACAATATTGAGGTGGGTCACTCTGGTGTCCCACTGCAATATAGCATTACAAGTAGCCTATATTGCATATCAGAACGATTTTTAAAGAAAGTGTTCGAAGAAATTTTATTTTGTGTATTTATAACACAGCAACAGTTTTTGAAGATGTTGTCGTCTACTCTAAACCAGTGGTTTTAAAACTGGGGTGAGTCTTGAAAAACCAGGGGATGCGCGACAAGCGTGAAGAAAAACCTTAAATTTTATTTCTTAGTAATTAAATATATATATATATATATATATATATATATATATATATATATATATATATATATATATTATATATATATATATATATATATATATATATATATATATATATATATATAATAATATATATATATATTGGGAAAGGATAGGGTTACATGGAATCTATTATTTCTTCTGGACTCTTAAAAAAAAAAAAAAGATATTTATTTCAGCTCATATCAATATGTGAT
>JABUQX010097374.1:7500-10000 GCA_015478945.1 Trachelipus rathkii | reverse complement strand
TAAGGAGTTGCGATTCTGATAAGTGACCTGTGGTACAGGATTCTGTTTGCATGAATACTAGAATTCTAATGGTTAAATTTAAGTTTGAAAAGGTCAAGGTATGTGTATTGCAACAAATGGTCCATCTGAGGGTGATGTTGAGGAGAGGGCAATTTTCTAGAGCAGTCTGAACGATGTTTTAGATGGGACGAGTAGGAGCTTCGGATTGATTGTGTTGTGCGACCTAAATGGTTGGATAGGTGATCAGAAAAGGGATGGTTTAACAGCTGGTTTTGGGGTGACGGGACTAAATGAGAACGGTAGGAAGGTGATTGATTCTGTAAGGAGAGAGGTTTGCGTGTAAGCAATACTTTCATCAAACACAAGAGTATTTATTAATATACTAGAGTTGGTATAGGTAGAGATGGTATCGAAGTGAAAGTATGATTGATTTTATGTTGGTGAAGAAGGAGATGTTGAAGTATTTGATGGATCTTAAATTTAAAGTTATGGATGGGATTATCAGATCATTATGTTGTTTATGTACATTAAGTTAGTGGATGCTTGGATGGAGAAGAAGATGATACCCAGCAAAAAATTCCGATAGGATCCCATTCATTCATTCGTATCCTATGTTAATTAAGATAGGAATGGATGGGATCCTATTGGAATTTTTTGCTGGATAAGGAAGGAAGTGGGAAGAATTAAAAGTGAGAAGTTAAGTAAGAAGGTAATAAGGAAAAGTATTTAATAGCGCTTGAAAATATATCAGTTGAATACGAACAAGATGAAACTGAACAAATCCGGAAGCAAATGAAGCAAGCTTTTGTAAGTAGCGGGAGGGAAGAATGTGGATGAGGTAAAGTAGGAAATAAGAATGTTAGCAGTGAGTGGTGGAATGATGAGGTGATTCAAGCGGTTAAAAGTAAAAAGGAGGCGTGTTTGAATGTGCTAAAAGCCAATAATGAGGTTTCAAAAGAAAGGTGTTTCGAATTATATAAGTAGGAAAAAAAGGAAAACTGAAAGTTGCATAAGTAGGTGGAAAAATGAGGTAAATGAAAAGTATGGAAAGAGGTATAATGGGGACTTACAAGGGAATAGGAAGCTCTTATGGAAGGAAGCGCGAAATGTCATGAATGAGAGTAAGGGGAATCTGCTTAGAATAATGAATAGGGATTGTGCTTTCGTAACTGGTGAAATGGATGTGAGAAGAGTGTGGAGGGAACACTTTTAAAATCTGCATTACATTAGCTGTAATTAAAAGATGTCAGTGAATGTATTTGGGTTTGATGGTGCAAAAAGAAATAATTGTTTTAACAATAAGGAAATTAGTAAGGAGGAGAGGGAGGTTAATGAATAGAGTGAGAAAGACGAAGAATGATAAATCTGCAGGTATAGATGGAATTACCGGTGAAATGATCAAGAATGGAGACGAGATGGTGATTGAATGGGTTTGCAAGTTTTTGCAAGTTGTGTAAGAAAGAGTTTATAGGGTGGGGGTATAGTTTCATGGAATTAGAGGAGAGCAGTAATAGTACCTTTATTTATGGGCAAGGGGGATAAGGGAAACTGCAGGACCTATAGAGGAATTAGCTTATTGAGTGTTTTAGGGAAGATATATGCTGGTATTACGCCGAGTGACGGAGGAACTGATTGGTGAAGAACAAGGTGCATTTAGAAATGGTAGAGGATGTATGGATTAAATTTTTACATTGAAACAAATTATTGAGAAAATGAAAGAGAAGTGGAATAAATTGTATTTAGGTCTTATAGATTTGCAAGAGGCGTATGATAGGTTGGTCTAGTGGTAACACGCTTGGCATACTAACTGCGAGGGTGCGGGTTCGAAACCCAATAAGGGGAGTTTAATTGTTCTTACCATTTTACGAACTGTGAGCGTTTTTGTTAGCAGTTCTAAATTTGTTACTGATACGTTACTTCCCCGAGTAGCACCCTGTGTGACCCTTGACCCGAGTGGGGGCGGGGAGATCTGCCAGAGGTTACTGTCAAGATTGACTTGCCTTATTCTTTTGGGAAGATAGTAATCTTTCAGAGAAAAATGGTGGATTTCCTTTTAGCCTCTCGTTGGTCTAGTGGTAACACGCTTGGCATACTAACTGCGAGGGTGCGGGTTCGAAACCCAATAAGGGGAGTTTAAATTTGGTTTCTTTACCATTTTACGAAACTGTGAGCGTTTTCAGTTCTAAATTTGTTAACTGATACCGTTACTTTCCGCGAGTAGGCACCTGTGTGACCTTGACCGCGAGTGGGGCGGGGAGATCTGCCAGAGTTTACTGTCAGTATTGACTTGGCCTTATTCTTCTGGAAGATAGTAACTTCAGAGAAAGATGTGGATTTCCTTTTAGCTCTCGGTCTAGTGGTAACACGCTTGGCCATACCTACCTGCGAGGTGCGGGGTAACCCAATAAGGGGAGTTTAATTGTTCTTACCATTTTACGAACTGTGAAGCGTTTGTTAGCAGTTCTAAATTTGTTATATATATACTATATACTATATATAT
>JABUQX010097374.1:0-2500 GCA_015478945.1 Trachelipus rathkii | reverse complement strand
GTGGTTTTGCTTAAGGTCCAAAATATTTCTATAAATTTAAGTGAAGCCTTCGATAACGATATTTTGAAAAGACAGCTTCAATGTAATAATAGAAATGCTGTGAAGTAAGTTAAATCATGAAAATTAGTCTTTTGTTGAGGAAATAAGAGAAATTAATGAATAAAAATAAATACAGTATATAAATTCAGTAATAAGTTCGTTGGTGAAACGTAACCATGCTGTTAAACGACTTAATAAAATTAATAGGTAATAAGCAAGAATTACTCAGATTCTTACAATTCGAAGGTTTGTTAGACAGTGACAAAAAATGTAAAAAATGCCGAGGAAAATGTGCAATATACATGAAAGTTAGATTTTTTTTTTTTTTTTTAATGTAATAGAAGGAAATGCTATTTTAAATGCTCTTTAGTTGGCAAAAAATTTGTTTTTGTAATTTTTTTTTTTTTTGAATTTCTAGAAAAGATTCGAAAACGATGTGAAAGAAGAAATTAAATTGGAAAATGTATGTTAAAAGGTAAAAAAAATTTTTTTTTTTAACTAAAGGAATACCCGCAACCTAAACCGCAAAGATGGCAGGAATCGGGGTCTCTCGGCCTTCCGGTGGATCACGAGGGGGACCTTTCAAACTATAAGCCGACTGTCCCCCGTCGGCTCGAGCCCCCTAAATGACCATAAACCCTCGGTTTGAGCCCCCTAAATGACCATAAAAAAAATCCCTTTTCCCTGTCTAAAATCTTCCGCTGCTGATTCCAAATATATAATTTGTTTTAGTGTAGGAGTTGCCGTTCTCTAGTTATATGCGTCCTACTAAAGTATAATATATATATATATCATATAGTATATAATATAATATATATGATATATATAATAAATATATAATATATATTATATATATATAATATAAAGATATGTTTACTAATATAAATATATATACATTTATATAGATTTATTTTATTCTATAAGTATATATATATATATCATATATATATAATAAATAATATAATATTAATTATATAATATATATAATATATAATAATATATATATTTTATATATATAATATATATATTATATATATATACATAATATTACATATATATATATAAATTTAATTATATATATATAATATAATAATATAATATATATATATATATATATATATAATACTATATATATATATATAATAATAATATTATTATATATAATAATATATAATTATATTTATATGTAGATTCGATACTTGTCGGCGCTTATATCTGACACATTTGGTTAATCTGACAAAAATTTATTATTTGAGAGATTATATTATTTTTGTATTATATTATTATTATTATTATTATTATTATTATTATTATTATTATTATTATTATTATTATTATTATTATTATTATTAACCCCATAATTTTTTTTATTATTTATTTATATATAACTTTATATATATAGGTACTGATAATATATATAATAGTATATAATATATATATAATAATTATATATATATATATATATATATATTATAATACTAATATATTAAGTTGTATGTATATATATATTAAAATTGTATAAATATAATATATACATATTTTTATTTCTTACTTATTATTTATATTGATATAAATATAATAATAATAATATAATATATAATAATAATAATAATAATAATATAATAATAAAATTATAAAAAATAATAATCATATAATTACAAATATTAATACTAAAACATAATAATAATAATAATAATAATCCTAAATTAATTTCGATGCAATAATAATAATATAATGAATAGCGGCAGAAAGATCAAATAACGAAAAACTAATTAAGTTTAATTGCATATTCTACAAACGCTAATTTTCCATAAGCTTGTTTTATTAGAATGATGGATATTTATTAAGCGACTTATAAAATATATATAATATATAATTATATAATATATATATATTATATATATATTATATATTATATATTAATATATATATATATATAATATATATAAATATAATATAATATATATATTATATATACTAAGGGTGGGATGGTTTAAACCATTTGGTTAAGCCATGGTTTGTAAAAACATGTGTTAAACCACATAATAAAACAATGGTTAATACATAAAAAAAAAAATGCAAAAAAATAAAATATATATATATATATATATTTATTTTTTTTTTTTTTTTTTTTTTTTTTTTTTTTTTTTTTTTTTTTTTTTTTTTTTTCACAATACAATTCATCATTTTTTAGCACTTAGTTTTCTCCATTTTTCAATCGAAGAGTAACTGAAAGGCAAATAAAAAAATTTTGCTGATTTATATTATTGTGAGAAGATTAATAATAAATAATAATATATATTATATTATATTAATATATTATTATATATATATATATATTAATATATATATATATAATATATATAGTAATATATATTATATATATATATATTATAATTAATATATATATATATATATATAATATATCATATATATATATATATAATATATATATAATATT
>JABUQX010097373.1:35000-36650 GCA_015478945.1 Trachelipus rathkii | reverse complement strand
TTATATTATATCTATATTATTTTATATATATATATATATTAATTATAATATTATCTTTTTATTATATATATATGTATATTTATATCTATATATATTTATATTTATTTTCAGTTATATATTAATTTTATATATATATTTAACTCTACTACCGGGTAATTAATTTTTATAATGGTGGCATATATTTTTCGCTACTTGTTATTTTCTCAGCACAAATAAAAAATTAAAACACATTACGCTCTCCCCTTACCGTTAAATCGCGTAACATAAAACTGACTTTGGGTCTCTATATATACCATTACATATAGTAAAAGAAAGGACATACTACATATAGGACATTATAATCTAGTCCTCTTTGAACAAATTTTGAACCTTAATTTTATATATGAGAATAAAAATTTTCCCAAGTTATGCTATGTAAATCAGATAAATAAAAGCCAAACTTGCCAAACACCTTGTATAACTAAAAACTTAAAATCCTTGTCTGACTCTTGAGATATCCTTGACCATCTTGGCACGATTATAGAAAACATTTTTCGATTCTTATTTTTCACGACTTTATAATCTATCTGGCTTTATTTTATTAGTGGCGCGGAGAATTATGTAAGAGCCGCACTTTATTTATTTAATTGGGTTATCAGTTCAGAGATAAATTTACTCGGACCCGCTATTTGCAGTTGCAA
Organism: Trachelipus rathkii; assembly: GCA_015478945.1. Classification (NCBI taxonomy): domain Eukaryota; kingdom Metazoa; phylum Arthropoda; class Malacostraca; order Isopoda; family Trachelipodidae; genus Trachelipus; species Trachelipus rathkii. The sequence goes on along the minus strand of JABUQX010097373.1, from coordinate 35,970 downwards.
AAGTATCTCTTAATGTTTTTTTTAATTTTTATATTGATTTTTAAATATTTTTACTAAAGTTGTTAAAAAAAAATGTAGTTTCATTTATTTTAAGTGTGAAAATAATTCCAAAGATCTATCAACATCCTATGCCTGGCAATTTTTTAATTTTGAGGGGCTGCAGCCCAGGAGCCCATAAAGACGAGCCTTATGTAATATATATTATATAATATATAATATATAATATATAATATATATATATATATATATTATATATATATATATATATAATATATTATTAGGTATATATATATATATATATATTAATAACTATATAACTAGATATATAATATATATGATAGTCATCAACCCAACTCTTTCCCGTCAGGTTCAGGTAGGTCAGGTCAGGTCGGGTGCAGTCACATGAACTGAAAACAGAAAAGTAGGTAGAAGAATATGAGCAAGTCGAAAAAGAAAGCCTAGCCTTACTGCCCCCTTTTATACCCATAAGTGAAGAACTTTTTCGCAGTCAGAAAAAATCCTTTTATATTTATAAATATATGGGGATATATAGATATAGATATATATATATAAGTATATATATATATATATATATTTATATATAATATAATATAATATATATATATTATATTATATATATATATTATATTATGTATATATATATATTATATATGATTATATATATATATATAGTAGTATATATATATATATATATATAAAATATATATAATATATATACTATTAATATAGCTATATATATATAATATATATATATATATTTATATATAACTATATATATATATATATATATGATATTATATATGGTTATATAAATATATATATATATATATTATATAAGTATATTATATATTATATATATTATTATATATATATATATATATATATATATATATTATGCAAATTCTCATATAAAATTTTCAAAGTTGCGGAAATACCCTGACCTAAACAA
>JABUQX010097373.1:27500-30000 GCA_015478945.1 Trachelipus rathkii | reverse complement strand
TTAGCAGAAGGGGGTTCCCAGCTCCAAGAGCCATGAGAATAAAATCCTCATATTGACCAAACTGCATCTAAACCAACTGCAATTAGACCAAAAAATCATTTATAAAAACAGCTTCTATATTTGTCCAAATTATTTTTTTTATACATTTGTAGAAAAGAACTGATGTAATAATTTTGCTCTTCCTCACCGAAATTATTTCAAATATCCCTTTGCATAGTCTACTTAAAATTGGATAAAAATTTTTTTGAAAAGAACTGGAATACAAAATAAAGTTGCTCTCTTCTTGATTTCGGTTAATAAAATAATTTTTGCGTATTATAAAATTTGATTTTAATTTTATATTTTTTGAAATAGAATATTTTTAATATTTCATATATATATATTATATATATATATATATATATAGTATATACTATATATATATATTTATATTATATATATATAGTTATATATAATATATATATATATATATATATATATATATATATTTTATATATATATATATATATATATATATATATATATATATATATATATATATATATATATATATATATATATATATATATATATATATAATTTTTATATATATATATATATCTTTCTATATTGCAATATTTATATATATATATATATATATGATAATATATATATAGAGTTAATTTTTAATAGATATATTAACTTCAATTTTGATCCAATATTTTACGTGACTAAAATTTTCCTAAATTAATTTTCTTAATTAAAAATTCAAGACTGTGAAAATACTTCAAATATAATTTGAATAATTCAGATTATAAATAAATTCAGATTTTCATGATAAGAAACAGTTTGTTAAGTGTATTCTCATATAAGCAGTCACGAAACCAGTGATTTTTTTCTTTTAATAATAATAATAATAATAATCCGCATTTGTTCGTTTCAATTTATTTTTAATTTAAATTTCATCTTGAATCAAAATATTCAAAATTTAGATGAAATGAGAATGATGTAAATTTTCAATACAAGAAGATAATTTAATTTTTAGAAACCTAATTTAAATATTAATACGTTTGCAACTAAGTTGAAATTGGAAAATCGAGAAATTTATGAAAATTGAATCTTAAGTTTACTTCGAGGCCTTATTTTATTAAATTACTTCGTCTTTAATGATTCAACTTCAGTATTCATTCTAGAAATATGATAGATTATGTAGTAAAATAATAATTTTAATTCCAAGATGATGTAATTTAAGTTGTCGCTTCTTAATATTAGGGTCTACTTTATTAAAGCAAAGAATTCAAGGCGAAAGAATAGGGAACTATATAGGGGGGGGGGCTACTGCTATGGGAAGGCGTTTTGGGGGATGCGGAGGATGCAGTGAAGCCTAGTCCACCAGGACCAACGGGGACTCACCCTATAAGCCGAAAATTCTCAGGAATTCATTCACCCGTAGAATGTTTTAATATTCCTGTTAAACTTTTTTGTGAAGAAAAATACATTACTAATTAAGTAAATTGTCACTTGGCAACTCTGTAGGTGAAATGTTATTGGTTAATCAAATGCGAGAACTAATTAATGGATAAGAAATTGTTTAAAATAGAAAATTGGAAGTCGATTTTTCGATAAATAATAAAGAATGACACTATAAATTCTAAAAAGATTGAATCCTAAAAAGTTCTTTTAATTATTTTGTTTTTTCTTTCTTGAAAAAAAAAAAAATTTGACAATTATGCCTCAGGAAAATTAAAAATGTTCGAGAAAATGAAACGTTTTTTGGAATAATAGAGGAAACTCTCTGAAATAACTCTTTTTCAAGGAATGAAAAAAAAGTTCTCTGGAAAAAATATTTCAAGGAAAGATAAAAATTTATGGAATATTTCTTTTAGGAAAGGACGATGAGAAATATATGTATAATAATATATATATATATACTATATATATATATATATATAATATATATATATATATATATAATATATATATATATAAATATATATATATATATATTATATATAGTATATATATATGATATTATATAAAGCTCATGTCGAATCTGCCTCCAGTTTAGCTCAAGTCAATTTTTTTAAAAATTCTAAGTAATTCGAATAAAGAATGTTGAAAAACTGCTCCTGGTCCCACGAATGCGCGTTTTTTTAAAATGCATGTGACATTAAATTATAATTAACAAAATAATGATTGACATTATATTATAAGTTAAGTATTATTATGTTAGAGTTAGTTAGTTTTATATAGATTTAATCTATATATAACACATTAAAGTAAAGGTTATGGTTTAGTTAGTTTACATAGATTTGAACTTTTTGTTTTTTTTAGTTATTTTTAGAGATGTAAAGCTGCTTTAATAATAAAGTGTTGCAATTAACCTTAAGCATTTTCACTTCAAATTTATGAAATGTTATCGCGCATTCAATATGTATATGGAGGTGGAGGCAGATAATTGACATGAATCCATATAATATATTATATATTATATATATATGATATATAATAATATATATAT
>JABUQX010097373.1:12500-25000 GCA_015478945.1 Trachelipus rathkii | reverse complement strand
TTATTTACCAACAAAAATAGAAAGCGAAAAATACTCGTACTTTTGAGAAAAGAGACACCTTTATTCTATAAATTAATAAAATAATTATTGAAGCTAAAAATGGTTTAATTAAATAGAAACTCGACTTCATCTTTAATATAGATGGACCATAAATTATAGAAAGATTGAATCTAAAGGAGGTCCTTTTAAGGTTAATATTTATTTAAGCAAAATTTTGAACATTATATTCCGGCTGAATTAATGAATTAAAACTGAAAATTTTATTAGTAGGGGGAGAGTTTTATTTTATATTCTATAAAAATAGCTTTTAATGACGTTTTAACAACTGATGACTTTCAAACAAAATAATAAAGCAAATTTATTCAAAGAACGGTATGTCAGGCTGTGCTATGGGCTATTGTTTTTTTTGAGATTGAGATTTATCATAAATGAAGAAAAAAGTCCTTAAAAGTCTTTCAATGAAAAAATGGATAAATTGGAATATGGATTGCGTCTTTGCGATAAAATAAAAGCAATTTTGTTAAGCATAGCAGATGGGGAGAAATTAAAGTTTTTTCAAAAATAACTAATTCAGCTCATATAACAAATATAGAACAAATAAAATTTTAATCTCAAAGTTAGGCTTAAGGCACGATTTGCAGTGCTGGTACACCGATATCTGTGAATTTAAAAATATCAAAACAAAGTTACATATATATATATATATATATATAATATAGTATGATATATTTATATTATGTATTTATGTATATATATATATATATATAGTATATATATATATATATATATATATAATATATATATAGTATATATTTATATATACTACTTACATATATATTATATAGTGTATTTAATATATAGTATAGTATATATATATATAGTATTATATAAGTATAGTATATATATATAGAGGTATATAATATATATATATATAATATATTATATATATATATATATTATATATATTATATATATATTTCTTATGTATTTATGTTCAGAGACGTTTCCTCCATAGGTGCTGGTGTGCGCCCTCACACCCTATAAAAGCTAATTACTTTTTTGATACACCTTAGATATAAGGGAATATCTGTTAAAATGAAAGAAGATAGTTGGTAATAAATACTCATAAAATATAAAAAATTAAGTTTGCTCTTAAATCTTCCAATTCCGCTTATTTTTATATACTACCGTTCAGGAACTTTCATTTCATATGCGCTTTCAAAAGATTTGAGCTCCTTATGAATAACATTGTGTCAATGTTATTTCACCGACAACTCTCTCGCTATCATGTTTCTATTCTTGAAATACATAAAATTGCTGCGATCAAAACATCGCACATGCTTTTTGCTGGCATCGAGATTTTTTTTCTATAATTATTTTAATGTGGTTTATATATATATATATATATATATATATATATATATATATATATAGTATATATATATATATATTATATATATATATATATATATATATATATATATATATATATATATATATATATATATTATACGTATATATTATATATATATATATATATATATATATAGTATATTAGGTATATATATATAATAATATATAGTATATAATAATATATATATATATTATAATATATAATATATATATATATATAATATTTAGATGTATATATTATTTAAGGTTATACGCCCTCCGTGTGTACGATATCTCTCTGCTAATCATTCTACATGATGTAATTATTTTTCCTTTATATTATTATAATAAAATTTATTTTACGAAATTAAATTTTGTATTTTATGAATATGATTAATTGCAGCATTTATGAAATTATATTATTCGAATTATTAAATAAATTTCTTAAGCAAATTACGAATATTATTGCTATTCCCGAGTAGGTCTACCCATGGTGTCAAGAATCAAGATTAAAGTGAAAAATAATTAGTATTTACAGGATCTGTCCTTGTAAGTAAAGTGGCGTTGAGTTTTTGCTTTTGCTTCATTAAATGATGTTTTTTCGTTATTCATATTTTAAATACATTTATTTATTTATTATTAATGTTATTAAGTGTTTTAGTTTTATATTTGTGGTAATATGGCTGATTGCAGTTGCATTATTGAACATCTTTTAGAAAATAAATTTTCTCGGAAAAGTCACGAAGAAAAATTATTATTATTAAAAAATGGAACAATCCTTTCCAGGAACTACCGAAATTAATCAGCCATCACAAAAGGTAATAAAAATACAAATATGTTCGTCAATTTTTTCTGTTAAACAATTGTAGTCAATTTATGATTACGGATTGCAAAGTGTTTAATAAACTATCTTGTTGGAGCTGTTTGTTGTTTTCTGATGATAATGGTGTTTGGACAAAGAATGGCTTTTCAGATTTGAGCCATTGTTTGGACCAAGAATGGCTTTTCAGATTTGAGCCATTTATCATCGTCAATTGTTTGGTAAAATGTAAATTTTTTGGTAAGCAAAGAATTGATGTTATGATTGACTCTCAACTTTTGTCAGATATAAATCGACATAACACAAAAAAAGTTAAAACAAATCGAGAGATTTTTAAAAGACTTATTGATTCAATTTGCTACTTATGTAAACAAGAGCTTCCTTTGAGAGCTCACAACGAAAATGAGGAATCTATTAACAAAGGAAATTATTTAGAATTTTTGGAGACTCAGATTTTATGAACCCATGTTAGACACTAATTTAAATAAAGAATGAAATAAATGAAGCTACTTTCGTATCTATTATGTTGGATGAAACTTCTTACGTTATGTCAAAATCACAATGGTCTGCCGGATTTCGTTAAACTAATCTTTGTATATCTTTTGAATGATTATTATTTCTGAGATCACAGAGTGTCTAACAACTGGAATATTTCTCTCTTACATAGCGACGTACACCCGTTCTTTATACCTCCACCTTACGTTAATAAACCTCGTTTCAACTTGATGGTATACCGTTGTTTTCAAACTCTAGGATATCGTAAGTTCTCTAATATATATGTTTTTTTCCGTTTTGTTTCCCCCACCACGACTCCCATTGCCGTCCAGCCGTTCTTTAAGTAGGCGACATATTCTATCACGAGCGTTTATTGGGACCCAGCCATCACTATCGTGCGACCGTAGTACTGGTCTGCGCGAAACTGTTACGTACTTAGCTGATAGTAGAATGCGGCGCCGAAATGCACCATCGAGAACCGTTCTCTGCAAATATTATCATGTATATATATTAATATATATAAAATATAATAACTGAATATAGATTTACATATGTATGCTGCGACTAAATATTAATAAATACTCTAAAGAATATTTGCATGTACATGTATACATCTAATATTCAGGACAAAACTAACATAAAATACGAGTCATATATTAATAATATCTATATTTTCATATATATATATGACAGTCTTATATATATATATACTCTAACTACTATTATCATCTTATATCTGTACCTTAAATTCACTTATATATATATTCTTATCATCTTTACTATATATTATTCAAGACTATTCAGCAAGTCATTCTTTTTTTTATATTTCTACATTATATATATCCTCTCTTCTATATATATATATCATATACTCTACTATATTAATACTAAAAGTGATATGTCTTAAATAAAATAAAATAACACTATATGACCTGACTCTATATATCTAATAATATATATCTTCATATATATCTTTATATATATCTATTTATAAGTTACAATTCCGTGAATTTCTCATATATATTTAATTTTTCTATATCTATATATCTATATATCTCCTATTATATAATATTTAATATCTATTATATTTACTATAACATTTCGACTAAATGTTTATCATTCATATACTATATATCTATTATATCATATATATATACTCTCTCTCTCTAAATCATATATTAATATATCTATTAATATTACTAATCTCTCCTCAATATATATATATATATTATATATAATATATCTATCTATATAGTATATCTACTAATTAATACATATACTATATATATATATATCCTCTCTCTACTTTCTCCTTTATTCATCTTAATTATTATACTATCATATATAATATCTTACTATATCTCACTCCCTCTACTTATATATTATATGTATTCATTTTTTCATTAAATATTTTGTCTTACTATTTATTAATACTTATACCTCTATACCTCTCTTTTTCTTCCTATTACTCATATATATATATATATGATACTTTATATATGATAAATTATATATCAGTAGATTCAAATATCTATTAGTAATATTCAATAAAATCTTGTTATTTTTTGCAAATAATTCCTTATTTTTTTACAGGTCATTCCCGTGTTCCATATTTTCCAGTTTATCTCAGATTTTCCATTTCCATATTTCTCAATTTTTGCAGTTTCCAGCAAGCATCCATATCGGTATATATCTGTTTGTTGTTGGTATAAGTTTGTACTTGTAGAAGTGATCCCCTTTCATATTCATTAAACCCATTATCAATATATACACATTTTATACATATATATATTAAATATATAATAACTACTATATTATTATCTATCTATATTATATAGTAATATATATTCTATATATTAAATATATACTATTATATACTATTATATATATATATACATCATATAATATATCTCTATTATTTATATTATATTTTTATAATCTAAAAGTCTATACATGGAGACTTATACATATCTAATATATATATAATATCTTATAATAATATATATATATAATGATATATATAAATTAAATATAATATACTATATATCTATATTATTAATTTCATACGTAATAATTATATATAATATAAATATAATATAATACAAATATATAATATATATTAATCTTATCATCTCACTATTACTATACTACACCTATATTATATATATATCTATATACTCTATATATACTATTCTATATATATTATTACATTAATATCTATATTATTACTATTATTCTACCATACTCTATATCTATAATATATATATATATAATATATATATATATATATCTATAGTGATTATATATATTACATTTTTAACCAAAATAAATATAATATTATTAAACTATATCTATCCTATTATTATCCAACGGAAAATAACTGCAAATTATTCTATGTAGATATGATCATGTAATCAGCAATTATTTCACCATAACTTATTTTAGCACTGTGGTTTGCATGTCAAATTCCTAGGCCCTACAATTTTATGTCCCCAGCGAGCGCATACTCCCATTCGGTCGACTTTATTTGGCTTAAAATCTCTAGTAACAGACTTTACTCAAATAAAAGTCGACGTAAAGTAATATTCCAACATGATTGAATCTCACTGTCCCCCACCTCTTATCATCATCTCCTCTTATTCCCACAGTCCTCGTAGTCAGACGTAAAAGTCTTCAATCTTTACACTTATAATACCGTTGTACGTTTCCATTTATGTCCTTATCATTTGTCCTCCTTTATAATTACTTCCATGAAACTTCTCGATATAGTAATAATAATGCAGTCTAATATGATTTCTCTATGGTTTCATTCATCTTTACGGCTTTTATTTGTTATATAACATGTTCCTTTATCTATTATATTCCTCTCTATCCTTAAGGTCTTGAATTTTCTTTTCTTCTTCTTATTCTTCTTCTTCTTCATTATTCTTCTTATTTATTCTTCTTATTTCATCTTCTTTCTTTTTTCTCTTCTTCTTTCTTATCTTTTCTTCTTCTTTTCCTCTTCATATCTTCTTCTTCTTATTCTTTTCTTACTTCTTTTGATTCTTCTCTTACTTTCTACTTCTTTTCTTCTTTACTTCTTTACTTCTTACTTCTTATTAATTCAATTCTTTATCCTTATACTTCCTCTTCTCTTTCATTATCATTCTCTATCATATACTTATCAATAAATCTCTCTATTCCGAATCGATGAAAAAATTAATACTTTATAGCCTTACTTTAAAACCATTACTTAATAATCGTTCTATACTAGATCGCTTTACCATGTCGGACAGCGAGCATAGTTCTCCTACCTCTATCTTAAAAGTGTTCTCCACTACCGAAGAGTGTATCTCTATGATTCTTATTTACACAGGTATATTCGTCTTCCCTCATTACAAGATATTATCTAATCCCAGATATGGGAATCGAGTTTAAGTTCCTGAACATTTGACCTACAATCTATATATAAAAGAAACCATAAGAGTAAATTTCTATCGATTTTTCTACTCGTGTGTCAGTAATTTCACTCAGTATATAAGCTCAAAACAATATTTTCATGGTCCTCAGATGCAAATTACTTTGTGTATGTAAACACACTGAGGTCTTCCTTACTGAGTACTTTAAGCTAGAACGGAGTTAAACTGGCCAATTACAGTTATAGTCAAGTGCGATAGTGAAACATACATGACCAAAGCATGCTTTACTCTACTCCCTTTTTAAATCGATTACAACGCATATTGAGTTTGGACAGTAAGATTATGGATAAGGAAATAATTAAACAGCCGTATTTGAAACGAGTCAATACATTCATGAGATCTTCATCTCTAGCGAATTCCACCACATCTCTGACGTATATATGTCAGATGGTGCAAAAATAAACGGTGGCTAATGCATATGAAGAGAGTAAGCGTGTGTTAAATCTTATATACTAAATATTATTGACAATCTATCCGTTATTCCTACGTGATATGTTAATTATACAAGGATATACTCGCCGAGCATATACCTCCATAAGCTATACAAAAATAATCTGTTGATGAACTAAACTTTCTATGAAAAAGGGTAATTACGCATCAAATCAACACAAAGTTTTAACCATATATCTCTTACCTATAGCAAAACAACATTTCAAGAAGTATTTTATAGTGATAATCCCGAGGCCAAACACTACATGATATCTGAGAGGGAGCTTTTTTTTCAAATAATGTGCTAATTCGATGGTATTTAAGTGCATGAGACCACGTAGCTACAAATTTGCTAACGACATATATTAATAACTAGCATAATTTGTACAGAGATCTAGAACATTCTAATCATGTAGATGTTAACATAAAAGCCCAGGTACGGACAAATTGTATCGCGTTATCTATATAGCTCATCTAAGTGAATATTCTTATTAATAATATATATATATATATCTATATCTATATCTAATCTATATTCAATCATAATATATATTATACTATCTATACTGCGTTATATTTTAATAATTATAATATGTACCTTTTATTCAACGAGGGGGCATCACCCTTTTAAGCTTTGTAAACGGTTGTAAAGATCTGGAAATGCCTTTAAATAAATCCTATATATAATTATAACCAGAAAAATTTTTTTGTAATAAGTAAATTTTAAATAAATATAATTTTAGTAATAATAAGAAAAAGTTAAAATAATTGCATTATATTTTGGGTAACATACATTAAGCTATATTCACAATGCAGTGCCCCTTTCGGAATTATTATACTACAGGTTAATTTGAATGTATAATACGAAGGTTTGTAGAGCGAAGGTAGACGGCACATTATCTTGTTTCTTTTTTTTTTTTTTTTTTTTTTTTTATTTAATTTTAGTACAACATGAGAAGAAGGCAACCTTATTGAGCAAGACTAGGAAATATTCTAAGATATCAATTACCAAAAATATACGATATCTAATTTTTAATTGGCCAAAATCTATATAGAAATTTAGAACATATAGTATATATATATATATATATTAATTATTTATATATATATTAATATCCTATATATATATTATATTAATATAAATATATATAAATATATTTATATATATATATTATTATATTATTATATATATAATATATTATATATACTATTATTATATATATTAATATATTAAATACATATATATATATATATATATATATAATAACTATACATATATATATTTAATTATTATTATCTATTATAATATATATTATAATAATAATAATAATATATTAATAATATATGATACTAACTATCATAAGTATCTAGTTTATATATATATATAATATTATATATAAATATAGTTAGTTTGGCATATAATAAATACTATATCATAGCTGGATCATATTATATACAACTTACTACTCAGTAATATATATATATATATATCTTCTATATAATATATATTGATATATTATATATATTATATATCTATATAATAATATATAGAATACTATATAGAAATTATATTGTTATATTATATTTTTATTTATATATAAATATAATACTATATAAAATTAAATATATATCATATTATATTAGATATATATATATTTATTATTATAGGTATAATAAATGGGTGTATTAGAATTATATATAATATTATTATATAATTACAATATATATATATATATAATCATAATTTAAATATGTAGTCTATCTAATAATATATATAGTATTCTATAAATATATATATTTATATTTATATATAGTTAATTTATATATATATTCTAATAATATCTAAATATTATATTAAAAAAGTATATGATAATAATATAAAGTTTTAAACGCCAACACACACACTATCCACTTGCTAATTGTAATATAAAATATTTATATTAGAAAATATAAAATATATCTTATTAAATTATATATAATATAATATATATTATATATATAAATATATATATATACTATCATTCTTATATATAATTTATATATACTATATATACTGTAGTATATATAATATAGTATATATATATATACAATATATATGAAATATATATTATAATATATATATATTATATAATATAATAAACAAGAGATACCAATAATATATATATATATAAACATCTATCTATATATATATAATAATACTGAGCTTTTTAAACCATAGGAGCCCCAATAAAATTTTACCTTTGTAAAGTGGTAAAAACAAAGATATACATTTCTAACTGAGTACAAGGGGTAAAATAGAGAAAGTGAGAATTTTTTATTTTAAATTAAATTTGTAAAGCTTCATTAAGTAGATATTTTGTATTTTTATTGCTTAATAAAACATACATTTTCAAAATATTTTATCTTGTAGTTAAAATTTTATTATTAAATTTTATCAATGACTATGTTTGTTTTATTATTATTATTATCATTATATTATTATTATTATATTATTATTTATTATTATTATTAATTTTATTATTATTATTAGAATTATTATTATTATTATTATTATCATTGTAATTATATTATATAATTCCAATTATTATTATTCATTATATTATTATATTATTATTATTAATATATTATTATATTATATATTTATTTATTTTCATGTTTAATAATTATATATCATTATTTATATTATTATTATTGTTATAAATACTATTATACAAAATATTAATATAATAATAAATTATTATCAAATAAAATTATTAATGTTTTTCGGTATATGTTTCTAAATTCATTGAAAATTTTCTGAAGTATTTTATAATATGTGCCAGGGGTTGTTGATTAACAAATAACAGCGCCACACACTTCAATTATAATTGTACACTTGTTGAAGTATAATATTTATAAATCTATATATAATAATTATATTTACAATTCATCTAATACAAAGTAATAAATCATTTATAATTATTATAATTATAATAAATTTAATTATTAATTATTATATAATATAATTATTATTATTATTATTATTTATTATATTCATATTATTATATTTTACAGTAGATTTATAATTAATTATATTATTATTATTATTTTATTTATTATTATTATATTATTTTATTATTATTATATTATATTATTATTATTATTATTATTAATTATTATTATTATTGATTATTATTATTATTATTGATCCATTTATAATATTATTATTATTATATATTATTATTATCTTTATTATTATAATAATTATTATGATTATCGATTTATTATTATTACTTATCGACTTGATATATATACTGTAAAGTGCATGCTCACAGATCAATAAGGACCAAAAGATAGTCTTATTAATTATTATTAATTTTCGATACTATAATTCTTCTGTAGAGTTTTAAACTTGATTTATTAGTTTAGTTTATTTTATTTTAAGATACAACATATCAAAACCTCCCTCACTTCCTAAAGATTTATGGACTCGATTTCATACGACAGGCTTACCAATTAGTAGGACTCAGATCTGACAAAGAAGCACAACGAAGATATTATGAACAAGATTCCTAAGCGCAGAGGTTAATGAACCTGGAATTAGAAGATTGAAGAAAGATGTAAATCTCTTCCTTAGTAGGGAAACTCTAGCTAGCTATTAAGAAGTGTTGAAGATTTTTAAAGCTCTTCTTATTTGCTTGAACAAAACGGATTTGATTTTTGGTAAAAAAATAAAATAAAAAATTTCTAAAAAATATTATTTACGTAAAAAAATTAATGTTTCTATTTTTTTTTTAAAGAAAGTAGTATTAGTAATTATTGCTTTTATATTTGATATTTAACAGTAACTGAATCTTTATTTTTTTAGTTTGTATTTACTTTTTCGAATTCTAGTAAATTACTAACTTGATAAATATTTGATTTTTTTTTTTACTAACTAGTATTAATATTAATAAAAAATTTGTCAAAAATAAGATTAGTTTATAAAACTGAAAAATAGTTAACCTCAGCATTTTTTTTTATGAGTAAAGCAATTATTTTTTAAGAGTTTATTATTTTTGCTGATTCACATTTTATTTAATTTTGAAAAAGCAATATTTTTTGGGGGGATTTCGAAATATATTTTGTTAATTTTGAAAAAAAAAATGTTTTTTTTTTTAACTTTTTAAAATTATTTTTTTATATCTCGAAAAAATATTCTTGTTTTTAATTTTAAAACAAAAAAAAAATTTTTTTTTTAATTTTGAATAAAAAAAAAATTATATTTTTAATTTAGAAAAAAAAAAAAATGTTTTTCATAATTTTGAAAATAAAAGTATATATATATTTTTTTTAATTTTAATTTTTTTTTTAATTTAAAAAATTAATTTTTTTTAATATATTCCAGAAGCTTCTTAAATTATTGTTGCAGAATTCCGAAAATAATCCTTCTCCTCTTCAGAATGAAGAAATATTGACAAATAAAAATTAATTAAAAGAAATGCATTTTTTTATCACATATTCAGAACTATGGTTGAATGAGCACCGGAATTTGCGCACCGCACAACATCGGCACTAACATTCATTTTTTGTCACACCGCACCGCACCGCACGCTGTACCGCACCGCATCGCACTGCACCTCTATGTTTATAAAATCGCACCGCACCAGGACAATGAAATTATGAGCCATACCGCAGAACCGGAGCACCGAAGCATCGGAGGTTTGGCCGACCATACTTCACGCAACTCGACCATCTCAAACGATGAACCGCACCACACCGCATCACACCTGGTGCTACGATAAACTCTATTCAGAATCAATAAGTTCAAAGCATTAAATGTCAGAATCGATTTGAATGAGGCCATAAATGAGAATTGTTATTTTTTTTAATTGAACAGATTTTAAATCTATTAATTAGCATCTATTCCATAAAAATCGACTTAAAATTTAAACTATCGTCACCTAATAATTATTTAAAACAAAGAGTACCATAGATCTATTTCATTTTTTATTTTGTAAACATAATTAATGTATTTATTAAAACCAAATTCAGTTTTCTATAATAAACAAATTATTACTTTGTTAATTATGAATCTTAACATATCAACAATATGGGTAAAGAATATCAATATAAAGTATATTAATATAATAAACAGTGGCATAATTCACAAGCACCTTGACTGATGCCCTTCGGGATAAATACAAAGATTATTGGGATGGAAAAATTCTCGTTTTCCTATCACTCTTGTAATTTTTCATTCATCTAGGAATCGTTCCAGATATATAATTAGACTGACTAAATATACATTAAGAAAAAAAAGGCGGTGACCTTCTTAGCTTTACTACTAATAAAAATTATTGCCTCTTGCTAAAAACGTCTCTAATAACTAGTGTAAATCTGCCCTTTCTAAACCTTCCTCCATTCCTACCAAAATGGATAATGCCCTCATTCTCCCTTTTTCATCTACTTATACCTTTTGGGATTGTACCATCCCTCCTCCTACTCTTTCTAAACACATTTTCAGATGTCTCTATATTTAATTTTACATGTTCTTGCTCTTTGGATCCTGGGATCCTGAGATCTATAAACATCAGAAAGGCTTTTGGCCCGGGTGGCATTTCTCTCATGGTTATGAGGAAGCATGGTTCTTAGCTGGCGCTTCATTTCGTTTAACTTTGCTCTCCATGCCTTAATACTAATACTTTCCTCGGTCCTTTAAGGGATGATATATCCACTCGATCCTGAAAAATGCTAGCAACTTTGAACGCTCTAACAATCGGTCTATAGCTCTCATTTGAATTCTGTCTAAATTTTTTGAATCTCTCCTTAACTCTCAACTTTTGACATTTTTTATCTCATTAATTTAAAGAATTGTGCCCTTATGAACTACGGGGTGTTTATATTTAGTTTATAGTTTGTCATATTTACATTATATATTTACA
>JABUQX010097373.1:0-5000 GCA_015478945.1 Trachelipus rathkii | reverse complement strand
CACTTGCAAAATGCATTTACAGACGATGCATTCGAAATAGCAATGCAAAATTATATTTACATAAATAAACACAATTATATTTAATACACAGCTTAAAACACTATTAGCTTTACAAGAAAAATAAGCCACAATATTTCCACATTGAAAAATTACAATACCATATTACATTTAAAAACATTACCACATTTACTTTATAAAGAAATATAAAATAAGACACTCCACGATTATAAGAATATGCACACTATACAAATAATAAAATTGATCAGAAAAGGCATCAAGCGCTACCAACTTTATACATCTCAATTAACAACGAATGAAAAGCGAAAAGATATAAAATATTCACAGTTTTAATATTTATATGAATTTTCGTAATTTAGATTACGCTCGATCCTCCAATCACAACTCTTAAAATAATAAATTAAATGATGTATATATTTATCAATTAATTCAGGAGATAAATATCATACTAGACATTTAGTAAGGACAGAAAATTGGTAAAGCCTGTGCAATCGAGTTCCGTCCAGAATCACAATTCTTCCTTTAAATCAGAACATAAAAGCTAAACAAAGTTTATACATAATGCGCTTCACCTTATATAAAATTATTGAATTTTATATTTTTATTTATATATATATATAAACATTTATACAATACTAATGCGCAATATCCTTATAACAGTTTTAAAATATAAATAATAATAATAATAATAATAATAATAATAATAATAATAATTAATGAATATAATTAATAATAAAATAAATAATATTGTATTTATCACAGTCTTGCAAAACGACGACCAATCAAAACTCACGTTTCAAAAGTTAAGTCCCGAAAAACATTTTCATTGGCTCGGTCGTTTACTCACAAATACAAAACGTATTTACCCTACTTTCAATGAGCCACTTTGCAATCGTACGTTCCAACTATATAACAAATGAAAGAGGAAATGCAATTGGCAAGTTGGCCATACTTACATACATAAATGAAGTAATGTTATATATTACATGTACAATTGCATTACATCTTTGGCCCACCCTTTGAAGCAAATTGGTACATTTTGCTTTATGTACATGTGATTAAAACATTGGTCTCATTTACTCAGTGCTCCTTCTTCAGTAGAGACTTCTGGTAATGAACCAATTGTGTCGTCAGCATCTGATCTGCTAAAATGATCAATGACGACGTTGTCTCTCACCCACTAATGTGGATTAGGACAAACTTGAACTTTTGAAGTACAGTCTCAACCTCATTATTCTATTATTCTCATACCTCTTCTTATTCATAGCCGTCAGTGTTCTTTCATCTTTTATTTCCGTTATGACCATATTTGCCGGCATTTTTCTTCTGTACACAATTATCAGTATTCTTCTTACACCCTTTCCCCCAGACCTACATCCTCTTCTTTCTTCGTCATCTCCTTTTCTCTTCAACATTCTCCATAATATCACACATTTCTTTGACTTTCTGTGTCTCTTCTGACACTTTTCGCCCTTTCTGATAATTCCTACTATCTTTCTTACACACAATAGCTTCAGCATGTGATGACTCTTTACATGAATCTCCTTATCATCATTACATTTCTCACTTTTACAATCAGTTTTACTTCTTTCCTCCTCTCCTGACATTCCTTCTTTAATCACCATGAAGGATGTTTTATCATCCTCCCCGCACATACCTTCCTCTACTATACACACATTTTCCACACTGCCGATGTCTTCTCTTGGCCACTCCTTTTCAAACCACCCATTGTGCCACTTTGCATCATCAACCGACTGTACCATTTCTCTATGGCAGTTTCGGTGTCTTATCTTCTCTCCCTTCACCAAAGTGTTTTGGCACAATGATTTTATCCCACTTTTAGACAGTTCAATGAACTTTGTTCTCTCTCTATTCCCATCTTTTAATCCTTGACGCAATAAATTCTCCCTGTCCCAGCAATATTGCTGAGTATGACTCTCTGACTTTTCTCTGCGTCTTGGCATTCCATCATGAACTTCCTTTATACCACACCTTTTAACTTCCTCTCTTTGAGACATCGTATCCTTCTGATTACTTTCGAAAATCTCCCGATTGCTGATATGTTCTTGCACTTCATCACCATGGGTTACCTCCCCTTCACTCACAGCTACAACATTCTTTTCTTCAGAACTTTGTATGCGATCGACTGCATCACCTCCCAATATCTCATCATCTCCATAAGCACGATCTGTTTCGTCAGACCACCTTGTGCTCTCTACCATTGATGTCACCTGGACATCCATCATTCTTGTGTCTTCTTCAACATCTATTAATGGTTCTATAGGGACTTTATCTTCTTTTCCTGTAGCTCTTTCATCCTTAGATGAACACTGGGACTCTTTCATCATACACGATGGTGACTCACTGGTTGGCTCGACATCTTTTTTGATGATGTCACGAGATTGTGACGTTGACGGTTTCCCTCTGTAAAAATCTTCCCTCTCCAAACTCGCCATTCCAAAATTATGATTTATTTGGTCAGATTCTTCTTGTGAATCTTCTTCAGCGTGCTCAGCGATGGGGACCAGCATACTTCTACTGTTATGCCCGACCTCTACTTTACGAGGCCCTCGACACGTGGTCGACTCCCATGCGAGATCAGGCTGGAACGGGGGTAATGCGCCTCTGACATTCCCAATAACCAAATCATATGCGACTCCCGGCAATACTGCTGCAGTCGTCCTACCCTCGAAGTAAGGGGTGTCCACATTAATCGTCGCGAGTGGAGCCTCTATCACCGTTCCGTTCATCAACCTCAATGTTACGTTGTCACCAACATAACATTCCTTGGGTACGTATTCCTTTCGTACGATTATATGACTACAACCAGAGTCACGGAGTGCCTTGGCACGGTATCCGTTCACCGTCCCATAAGCTACAGGCATCCGACACGGGATTCCTTCTTCTATTGCGAATCCAAATGCTGCGTCGTTCTCTTTGTCGCCCTCTTGTTTACTGGAAACATTTTGTCCTATACCACTACAGCTGAAATAAGGAGGGGCTCGACAGTCTCTTGCGAGATGCCCTCTCCTTTGACACTTAAAGCATGTGAGCACCTCTCTCGGCTCACTGCTACTGCGACGATAGTTCTGTCTGTCGCCGCTCCCACCTCCGATCCTGCTTTCATTGTTAGTTGCTCTCGATGCATGTTGGTTGCTACTCTTATGATTACCGCTCGTGGAGTAACCATTGCCTTTTGATCTAAAATTATTATTATTATGTGTGCTTTTATCTACGTGATTGTGATTTCGCGTGTGACTATTCGCTGTGAACCTTAAACGATGCGCCTCCATGTATCCTTCAGAACAAGTTATTATCTCTTCTGGTGCTTTCTTCTTCGTCTCCCTTAAGTAAGTTGCGAGTTCTTTTGGAACCGTATTCAAATACTTTTCCACCGAGAAAAATTCAATAAGACCATCAGGTGTCAATGTTACATCTGCCGCTGTTAACCACTTATTAAGAGCCTCAATAATTCTCTGTAAATAAACTCTAGGATTATCATCTTCCGTAGGAGTTATAGTTTTATATTTCGTACAGTACCCACTTTCCGTGAGCCCGTACCTCTCCAACAAAGCTCTTTTCAAACCTTCATAGCTTTTTAACTCTTCGACAGTCATCTTATTGTACACACTGACAGCTTTGCTTGTTAGGAAACTTCCTAAAACTACCGCTCGCTTTTCCATAGGGATATCATTCGCCTCTGCTTGCTTTTCAAACATTAGCAGATATTCTTCAATATCATTTTTCTTTTCGTCGAAGAAAGGAAGTTTCAATTTTGGATACTTACTAGCATGGGAAGTACTATGGCTGCTTTGAGCACTCTGTGATGCTACTACCGCGTCATGCTGACGTTGTTTTTCTTCAGCATCAAGCTTCATCTGAAGCATTCTTTCTTCCGCCTCTCTTGCTTCTTTCTCTGCCTCGAATTTAGCCTTTTCTCTTCGCTCCTTCTGGCTTCGAGTTTGGCTTTCTCTACTCAGCTTTCAGCCTCAAGCTTAGCTTTCTCTCTTTCAGCTTCAAGCTTAGCTTTCTCTTTTTCAGCTTCAAGCTTAGCCTTCTCCTTTCCTCTAAAGCCGCAGCTAACTTTTTCTCTTCTAAAGCTAACTTTTCTCTCTCCAAATCAGCAGCTGCTCTATCTTTCTGTGCGGCAGTGATTTCCTTACCCGAAAGACCAGAGGATTTGCACCACTCCATAAATTCAGCGTTGGACATAGCCATAGTTACAATTGTTGTATACAAAACAAATTACAAAATATATTGTCCGTTAACAGAGTCACTTTCAACGCACGAATCACAATCCCGTTTTCTTCCAAAATTTTTAAAATTTGTCTTCTATTGATAACTCATGAAAACAAATTTCTAACAAAAAAAATTACAAATATCATATATATATATATATATATATATATAATATATATATATATATATATATTATATTATAGTATATAATATATATTATATAACTATATATATATTATAATATATATATATATATATACTACTATATATATATAATTAATACTATATATAATATATATATATATATATATATATATATATATATAATATATAATATATACTAGTTTAAATATTCTGCAATAAAATTTGACAAAATTTTACGGGGAACTAGTGTTTTACCTGAAAACTCCAACAGAGGAAAACTTGTGAATTCCGGCAAAACCACTATTTCACTCCCGCTCAATTTTGCAAACTTTAACGCCTATCTAAACAATAATAATAAAATATTATAATAATATATATATATATATATATATATATAATATTATAGTTATATATATATATATATAATACTATATAATATATATATAATATTATTATATAATATATATATTTACATAAGAGCATAAAATATAAATTACTAAAATTATTCCAGTGTTTCTCTATTTCCAAACGACAAGTATTGTTGCAATAACAATTTGTTATTCCACCAATACTCAAAACAAATCAAATACGTTTAACTT
>JABUQX010097372.1:27500-30000 GCA_015478945.1 Trachelipus rathkii | reverse complement strand
ACTGCTTATAATTACACCTATATCTTTTTCTTGGTCCACAGGTTCAAGCTAATCCCCATTCATATCGCAGTTAAAACTTTTATTTGAGTAACCTAGGTGAAGAACCTTACAATTTTTACTATTAAAATTCATTGCCACTATCGTCCACCCAAGAAGTTCTATCAAGCATCATTCTTTGAATTCTTTATACATCTTACACTTCTTCCTAAACTTGACAGGTGGCCAACATTGGTCATGCAATCTGCAAACTTTAGAAAACCTTGGCATTTAAGTCCATTGGTCTAAATACTTATATATATGAGGAACAATAGTAACCCCAGCTCTGAACCCTTGGACACCACTCCTTCACTATTTCCCATTTGATGATTTATTGCCATTTCAGTTCGTACACTGTTTTCTCTTCACAACTACCTTTAATCCAACCAATTTCTGGAACCACACTTGACCATGTTTCACACTAGTCCTCTCTCTGATAAAACACCCAATTCGCTCCGAGTTGTTAAAGGCTGGACCACAATCTTATATCTCTAATTTCAATACTTTCTCTCCAACAGCTTCATCCTGCCCTATGCGTTTTTTCTGGCACTTTTATCGGGCTGATTGGGGGGCCTTGCGTCGATTCTACGCTAACTATAATCGGAATGACTGTTTTGACTCTGATGACGCTTCGGCTTCTGCCACTAAGGTGGGGAGCTGTACATCGTTGACGGGGATGAGCAGGTTCATTCATTCTTCGACTAAATCTTTTCTCTCCTCATAATCCATTGTTCGATCGTGGCTTGTTCTGTGGCCATTCAGGCTAGAGACAGCGGCGTATCGGGAGTGGAAAAATTCTTCGTTCTCCTTCATCTCGCTATATTTTCACTCAGCTAAAATCGTTGCAGGGTACTGTTCTTCGACGAGCAAAGCGCGGCTTTCATTCAAACGAAAGTTGCGCTACCTCCTTTGACTCTACGAACCAAATCTTTCTGTTCCTCTTAGCAAAACATCTCTAACAATTTCTGTAAATCATCTTTTGCCCCTCTTATTCGATCTGATGGCTCTGTTGCTATCTCTCACTGAAAAGGTTCAATCTCTTCGGCCTCCGTTTTTCCCGAACTCAACCCTTGGACCGATTTCTGGCATTCCTCCTCCTTCGCCTTTCCTTCTCCTCTTCAGGTGTCCTATGTCTTTACCTGTGATTACATTTGATCGGTGCATGGGCTCCTGAGATCTATGAAGGTTAGGAAGGCGGGTGGCCCGGATTGCATTCTCCGAGTTTTGAGGGAATGTGCTTACGGGGCTGACCCCGCCCTCGTTTCAACTATTATTCTCTATGTCTCAATATTAGCTCAATACTAATACTAATACCCCGCCCCTCGTAACTATTTCTCTATGTCTCAATACTAGACTCAATACTAATACTAATACTACTAGCTCAATACTAATTCTCTTCCATCTTCTGTGTTCCCTGCTGAATTTAATCTCACTCACTTTAAAGCCTGCGTCTGTGTTTCTCATCTGCGTAATTTGCGCTAGCGGATGAAACTTTGGTGTGGCAACAACCCCTCCCTGAATAGGGCTCTGCCCGTCAGTGGTGGGTGAAACAAAAAAAAAAAAAAAATGTTTATTTTTTTTTATTTATACCAAATTAAAATAACTTATTCATAAACCTTATGTGGGAACCTTATCAAAAGTATATAATATATAATATATATATATATATATATATATATATATATATATATAATATAATTATATATATATATATATATATATATAATTATATATATATATATATAGAGGAGAGGAAGAGAGAGAGAGGAGAGAGAGAGAGAGAGAGAGAGAGCGGACGAAATAGTTTTTTTTTAAATTAGAATTGAAAAGGAAGAATAAAAATAAAAAAAAAACAGCAAAAAAATCAAATTCATATTAAATTTCAATAATAATAATAATAATAATAATAATAATAATAATAATAATAATAATAATAATAATGATAATATAATAATAATTAATAATAATATTAATAATATAAAAAATAATATAATAATAATAATATTATTTAGGGTTATTTTTCAACCAGTAGTTCCCATTAAATACATTTCTTTCAAAGAAAACGAATTTTTGCCAATATTTTAAGGTTGTTTCATCATATTTCGTACTTTATAAAATATATATTATTTCTAAAGTAAGGAACTTTAATTGACTTATTTTTGTAAAAAGAGTGAAATTTATTATTGTATTTACTGATTCTAATAATAATTTTTGAATTCATAATTTCTTTAATAATTTACTATATTTCAGAAGTCCGAAGTTTGAACGAAATTTTAAAGTACTTATGTTTTAATATGAGAAACAAATTCGCTCAAATAGGTCTTCAGCGACAAATCTATAGATGAGCTAACCATGTTATATCACTATACATTTTTGGCGCAATTTGATTGGTGAAATATTAATAATATGATAATGTGCTCGCAATTGATCTGACAAATTTAGAGATTACCTGGGCATGTTATAT
>JABUQX010097372.1:17500-20000 GCA_015478945.1 Trachelipus rathkii | reverse complement strand
TATATATATATTATTAATATATATAATATATATATATATATAGTATATATATAATATTCATCGATCATTCCACCCACTCTCTCCCCAAGACTGGGGGTTAAGTGCGAATCAATTGCACAGGAAACAGAAAAGTAGTAGAAGAATATGAAGCAAGCGAAAAGACAAGCTCCAACCTTACCGCCCTTATAAACCTTTTTGAACTCGTCGCACGTCAAAATATGCCACCCTAGACCTTCACGGGACCGCGACAGACCATCACTATGAGCATCGTCGTCCAATGTCTTGGGGTTCATCCACTGCCCAGGTGAGATACAACCATTACCCCTTCACAAAACCCCGCCCATTCCACTTCTATTCTGCACCTTTCTTCTTGCCTCTGCCAACACTCACATTTTTTTCTCTTCCAGGCATTCTCCTTTACCGACTCACAATCCAATTTTATTTTTCTTTCGTCCTCAAAGCCGGTCGACTTTCCCACACACTCACCACTATATTCCGTTTAACCACCGAGCTTTCTTCTCATTCATTTACAATCATGAACCAAACCATCTTTACGACTTTCATTTATTCTCTAACACGTTCCATTCCCAATTTTATCCAATTCTTCTCACACCAAAACAACACCCCCTAAAGATTGTCCATACTGAACACATGGTACTTTAGATCAATACCTCTTATTCCAAACCATAGTCTCACCACTATACATTAACAACAGGTAAAAACATTTCCTCATGTAAGACCCTAAGCGCACTCAAGACTTGTCTCGTTTACATCCCAGGATTAATTGCACCAGCCCCTTCTGCCACTTCCACAACTTTCCTCTACATGGCCACTCTGGCCCTCAACATCCATTCCTTTTATCCAACATTTATCTTAACTCCTCAACTCAAGAAATTTTTCAGCTGTTCACATCTAACATTAACTTCACACGAGGACTATCGTCCTCACTCACAAAAAATAACCTTACTCTATATACGTTTTACTTTCAAACCCCTTCATTTTACACACCTTACTAAATCTCTCTACCAATCTCAAACTCTCTTCAGAATCGCCACACAAAAACCAAATCATCCGCAATAATAGGTAGGTACACCCGTACCACTCTTTATCCATACTACATAATTCTAACACCATTCACTGCCACCCCCACCTCACTAATATCTTTCATAACCCATGCCAATATCAAATTGAATACCAAGTAGACATAACACATCCCCTGCCTCAATCTGCTAATAATATTAACCAATCACTGATTCGACACTAATTTTTATTCTTTCACATGCTTCACTATCATCATACATACTTTTGATTCCATTCAGAAACTTACCACCAACATCATATATGACTAACAACTGCCATGGAGCTTCCCTATTAATCCTGTCGTACGCCTGTTGCAAATCCATAAAACCTAAATACAATTTATTCTTCTCCTCCCCTTTTCCCAAATCATTTGTTTCAATGTAAAAGATTGGATCCCACATCAACCTACCATTACTAGACGCACCTTGTTCCTCACCAATCAGTCCTTCAGTCACTCGACGCACTTTTTCGACAAATATACCAGTATATATCTTCCTACAAAGCTCAAAAACTAATTTCCCTATAACCCCTACACTCTTACCGGAAATTATGTAAATGCGACAAAAAAAGTGTCTACTAAGTCAAATAATTAAAAAATTTGAGTCAGCATGCCAAATATTCTTGATCAATCGACCGCAAAGGTTAATTCTTTATGTTAAATTTAAATTTATGTTCATGGTCATTTGGCAAAGTATGAAAAATAATTTACGCTCACTTGGAAAACAAACTTTTTAGATTCAGTGTCATAAGGCTAAAAAAAATTTGGTACCGGTGACACAATTTATTTTCCCTTCGTCAATAACAAAAAATTTTAATTCTGTGGTTGGTAAAAATTTCGCTCACTATGGGTAAATTTTCTAAATTGACATGTGCGAAAAAATTTTCGTCAACACAGTCTGAGAATCCACAAGTCGCCATCTTGAATTTTGACAGCAAGATGTGTTCAGAGTGCTTTTGTTTTCTAATTGATTTTTAACTAAATTTCTTCCATATAATCATATATAAATAAAAAGGAGTGTTGTATACATGTTGTAGTTTATATTACGTGCAAGTGAAGTTATGTATATAGAGAGAGATAAAATGAGAGACTGCATGCATGCATGAGGAAAGAATTAAGAGTATACAAGAAAAATATACTTTGCACAATGTATATATATTTTTCTTGTATTCTTTCCTCGATCTCACTCTCATTTCTCTTTTTCCCTCTAATATTTATGTAATAGCAAAAGAAAAGGGAATAAATATAATTGTGGAGGTAAAAAGGGTATATAGGAAGTATATAAATTTATTTGAAATTCGACAAAAAAAATTGGATTGTCATCAGAGTAATATATTGTGTCAATGTCATCAGAGTAATATTTTGTGTCAACGTCATCAGAGTAATATTTTGTGTCAACGTTCATTTACAAAAAAATTTGTA
>JABUQX010097372.1:7500-10000 GCA_015478945.1 Trachelipus rathkii | reverse complement strand
ATATAATAATAGATAATAATAATAATTAATAGTGATTATTATAATAATATATTAATATATATATAGTATAATATATTATTAAGTATTAATTAAGTATTAATTAAGGTATATAATTATTTAATACTATATATATTAATAATATATGTATATATATATATATATCATATATATATATTTCATAGTCTTTAGGTTCATAGATTAACAAAGTTACTTATTATGTAACTGATATATACTATGAATGATATTGGACGATTATAGTTAACTCAGTTTATATATAATTTGACTGGATATTATATGTATCATATTATATATATATATATATATATAATATATTATATATATACTATAATATATATTATATATATATATATAAAATATATATATCATAAGATAATGTAATTAATGGATATAGAGATTATTATATATATATAATAGTAAATAATTATATATATATCATAGTATATAAGTTAAATCATTAGTACTTGTACATTGCAGATATATCTCAATATAAACCCTAATGTACTTATTAGTAACTATGCTATACCTATTTTTAACTTGTCATTTGTATGTAATAATAATAATATTATTGTCATATACTCTATAAAAATACCTACTAAGGAATATATACTCATACTGTACTTATATTATTGCTATAATAATATATTTAACTTAATATAATCATATATATATATATATATGTATTATTATATATATAGTAATATAATATATATATATATTATATAGTATATTATATATTATATATAATATATATATATATATATATATATATATTTATTCTATATATATATATATATATATTATATTAGTAGTATGTTATATATGTATCATATAATACAATTTAGTTAAATAATATGAATATATATTATATATAGCCTAATATAGTTATATTTATATATTATTATTTACTATATATATTTTATATATATTTATATTTATTTTTTTAGTCATTTCTTTCTAGCGTACTTGATAATTATTATTTCTTTAATGTATTCTCAAATAATTTATCATTTATGCGAGGTATAAAAAGAGTATTATCAATCATTATATATTTAATTATAGTTATTATTTATATTATATTTTTATTAATATATAATAATATATTATATATAATATAAATTATTATAATATATATATATTATTATATATATATATTATATACTATATATTATATATATTATATATTATAATATATATAATATTATATATATTAAATATTATAATATATATATATATATATTAATTGAATTTATTATATATAATATATATATTATTTAATAATATATAATATTATATATATAAATATAATATATTATATTAATATTAATATTTATATATATATTATATATTTAATTAAATATATTAATAATAAATTATATATATAAATTATAATATATATATAATATATTATATATTATATATTTAAAAATAAATTATTATTATAATTAAATATTAATAATTATATATATATAAATATATTAATATATATAATATATTAAATATATTTATATATAATATAATATATAATATATATTATATATAATTAAAATAAAAATAAAAAAAGATAATTATATTATATATTGATAATATGATTAATATTAATATCATAATATAATAATATATAATATATATAAATATCTTTTAATATATAGAGGATATTATTAATATTATATTAATAATATATATATATATAATATAAATATTTATATATATATATAATATTAATTATATTATATAATATATTAAAAGAAAAAAAACTTAAATAAAAAAATATAATATAATATATATATATAAATATAGATATAAATAAAATTATATAGATATATATATATTACATAATATATATATTCTTATAAATTAAATGAAATAAATAAATAATAGTAATAATATTAAATAATAATGATAGACATACTTATACTTACTGACAAATGAATAAATTTATTATTATTATAGATATATTATATAATTATACATAAGATGTTAAATATATCAAAAATAACAGAAAATATGACTAAATAGGAAATATAAAATAATTACATAAATATAATTGCATTTTCATTTATCATTAATATTTGCAATATAACTCATTTAGTATATCTAAATAAAATAAATTTATATAATTATACAATAATAATACATAAATAACATTATTATTATAAATAATTAATTAATTTTTATCATGAAATATACAAGAGGTTATATAATATAGCAATAAGTAAATGATTACTATAGGAGATTATTATGAAACTGCAAGAAGAGTAATTATATACATAAGTACGTAAAAGTTACTCCAAAAAAAACTTAGTAACTTAACTCCTCATAGTTATAACAAAGATAACAAGTACATTGTACATTGAACACCAGCCTGATATATATATTAAAATTTATATATATTTATTATCATTATATATAATATATATATATATTAATTATAATATTATATATATTTAATATATATATATATAAATAAAATATATTATAT
>JABUQX010097371.1:42500-55356 GCA_015478945.1 Trachelipus rathkii | reverse complement strand
GACGCTCTCATAGCAATAAGATAAAAGTATCGGGATGAGTTGAAAATGGCATGTACAATCGTAATATAGAAGTTCATTGTGTGCTTCCTCCTTTTTAAAAAAACTTTATCTGTATCCTCCATCTCTGGGCCTAATTAATCTCTCTGTTCTTTAAAGTTTTACCAAAATGTTCATAATTTGGTGTTGATAGGTGAACTGTAGGAAAAAGCAAACAACTTAATAGTCTGCTGTGGGGACTGTCAGATGGGAAGAAGGAGTGGCAGGTAAAGGTAAGAGGTGGCAGAGTAGGCAGCATAGAAGGCAGGGCAGAGAAGGGTAGAGCAGAGAAAGAGCAGGCAGAGGCAGTGGTAGATAGAAAGGTATATATAATACTTATATGTTTAATAAAAATAAATATATAGAAACAATAAATATATAACCTAATGGGTGGACATATATATATATATATACATAAGATATAGATATATATACATATGAAATATATATAGATATATACATACACAAGATCAAATGAAAATTTCACCTAGACTGAATGCCAACTATGCTGCCATAGATTAGTTTAACATAATGCTCTACCTAATTAAATGGTCCTGACCCTGCCTCCCTGGCAGCACCCTGAGAGGTTTTCAAAGCCCCTGCTCTAGTATCACGTTTCTCAAACCAGCCTACTTAACCTACAGGTGCTGGGAATTTTGGCCAGGCTACAAAGATATTCTGCTGGGGTGCCCCGGCAAAAGAGCAACCAAACCAAAGTCGACCAACCCTTGATATAAAGGTCAACTGGCTGTTGCGAATAAATTTGCAACAATACAGGTAGCAATTAACTGAGCTCAGACTAACTACGCCAAAGTATGTTGTCAAAATAAAGGGCATTATAGATTGTTTCATCACTATAACGATCCGGCCTCCGGTAAGTGAAGAGTTATACATTTTATAGTTTTCGGGTGTCTCCTGGCTTCTGAAATCACTGCTTTGAAACTTGCAATTTCATTTAGATTCATAGAAGGAAGCTGGAAACCTCTGCTTAGCAGCAGATATTTTGTTGTGGTGTTTTCCTGGTTATAGAGCAATCAAACCAATGCTGCAATGCCATTATCGGGCAAAACAGATGCTGCACAAAATTTTGCACATTAAGATGAAGAAAATTTCACGTTGCTTGACTCCTTGGTTGGTTGCTTCTGTAACCAAGGAGCACCCCAGCAGAATACCGTGTAGCCCCAGAAGTGCTCCAAGCACCTTTCATATAAGATGGTATAGATATATATATATATATATATAAAAAATTATATATATAAATAAATATTTGTGAAAGATATATAGAGAATATTTTTATATATATATATATATATATATATATATATATATATATATATATATATAATGTGCATAGCGCTAGAATTGAAAAGGTGAATATAATAGACAGATACGAAACAGTTTAACAACGTAAGTGCAAGGTTTGAAGCACTAGCTTTGAGAACAACCGAAGAGATATCGTAAGGACCCTACTCCTTCATAAGGTCAAGCTCAGAGACATAGAAGAAATAGCTAAGACCAATGATGTTTTCAGTTAACAAACGAATTTCAATAATAAATATTTGTTCCTTATGAACAAATTTTTATGACTCAAGGCTATAGTCTGTTTAGTATTTTATGTTTATTTATTGTGTTGGGTGTGTCCACTGTCTTAAAACAGATCTGTTATGTATTTTTAAAATTAGTATATTACTATGCCTATTTAATCTAGTATATGAGTTAGCTAAAATCAGATGTTTCTAAACAGCAAACGTCATAATCTGTTAAGTATTTTTTGCATATTTATTGTTTTGCATATGTCCAGTGTCTTTAAATAGATCTGTTATGTAGTAGTAGTAGTAGTAGTAGTAGTAGTAGTAGTAGTAGTAGTAGTAGTAGTAGTAGTAGTAGTAGTAGTGGTAGTAGTATTTATGCATTAAAGTATTATTCCAAGTAAAAATATTTTCAGATACAAAGGAGATTCTCCCTTGGACTTCTGAAGAGTACGACGTCCGAACCAGGGTCAAAGGAAGAAAAGATGGGGCGTTCCTGGCCTATAATGATACTCTATTCTTTTCTAATGGTGATGACAACCTTCTGTACAAGCAAGAAGGCTATGGTAGTGAATCAATCCCTATTACAAAGGATTCATTCCATGCTTATGCGGATGGCTGCTATTCTCCAAAGGTATAAATGAAAAGGACAAATTTCTTACTATCTTAAACTCATTTTATTGTTTTCTTCTTCTTCTTCTTCTTCTTCTTCTTCTTCTTCTTCTTCTTCATCTTCTTCTTCTTCTTCTTCTTCTTCTTCTTCTTCTTCTTCTTCTTCTTCTTCTTCTTCTTCTTCTTCTTATTATTATTATTATTATTATTATTATTATTATTATTATTATTATTATTATTATTATTATTATTATTATTATTATTATTATTATTATTATTATTATTATTATTATTATTATTATTATTATTATTATTATTATTATTATTATTATTATTATTAGTAGTAGTAGTAGTAGTAGTAGTAGTAGTAGTAGTAGTGATGGTACAGTTTGGGATACAGCAGCGATTTCTCAAAAAGTATAAGAGATATTGGCTTCAAACTTGGAATATAATCTATGTATGGGTTAAGCTCGAAACAAGGTAAATTTCAAGTCTCTAGGATGTATATAGAGGGGGGTCGCCCCCGAGGGTGGACGCTGATATTGCGCTTACGCCCTTGTGGCGGGATCTGAGCGATCGACATTAGGCCTAAATCGAACACTTGGAGGTCAGACAGACCGAAGGTCTGTCTGACCGACAGACACAGACCGAAGGTCTGTGTTTGTCTGTTTGTTTGTTTGTCTGTTTGTATTATTATTTATTATTATTATTACGTCGAAGAAGTGATCCCGAAGGGATCACTTCTGAGTTGTTTTTTAAACCCTTCTGCGTGTCCTTCAGCGTCGGTTCAGCCTCTGCACTGCCTCGCACCGCACCGCACCGCACCGCACCGCACCGCATCGCACCGCACTGCATTGCTCCGTTTCGCACCACGCTCTGGCTAGAGTTTGAGACATGGTATCTCTGTCAAACTTGGTACCCCGTTTGGGGATAACGTAACCTCGTCGTAGACGAAGTTACGCCCCCAAGGGTCCTCCCCCAAAGGGGGACCCCACCCCCATTAAAAATCGAAGTGTTCGTAGAAGGCTGAAATTTGGTGAGAGGATTCAGAGTGTAATTTCTAGAAAGAGTTGGTATAGGAATCTGATGAGTTGGCTCCGGCACCGGTGCTGGAGCCACTGCGGTGCCGAGTTAATAAACAGTCGTATAACAACAATATTGGTGTGCTTATATATGTTATTGGATCTGTAGATTTCGAAAATAATGGTTTCAGAACCATCAAGAAAAAAATTAAATAAATAAATAAATAAATAAATAAAATTTCTTATTCTTTTTGTTTATAACTTACAAATTTACGTTTTTACATACCCTAAAGCAGTAAATCAGTAAATCAAACTACCATCCAACCACCATCCTGCCACCCTCCATTCGTGATCTATTGATCTATTGATCTATTGATCTATTGATCTATTGATCTATTGATTCAAGTCAAATTTTTTACTAAAATTGTAACGTTTTACATACCCTAAATCAGTAAATCAGTAAATCAAACCACCATCCACCTACCATCCTAAAGCCCACCTCCTGTCCATCCTTGAACGATTGATCTATTGATCTATTGATTCAAGTCATACTTTGTAAAATTTTAACGTTTTACATACCCTAAAGCAGTAAATCAGTAAATCAAACCACCAATCCAACCCCCATCCAGCCACCATCCCGCCACCCTCCTGTCCATCCTTGATCTATTGATCTATTGATCTATTGATTCAAGTCAAATTTTTTACTAAAATTGTCATGTTTTACATACCCTAAAGCAGTAATCAGTAAATCAAAACCACCCACTCTTCCAGCCACCATCCCGTCACCCTCCTGTCTATCCTTGATCTATTGATCTATTGATTCAAGTCACATTTCGAGTATCATTTTGGATAAACATAACATAAAATCAAGTTCTTTATACAAAGATCAATCAATAAATGCTGACGTAACAAAGTTTTCACATTAATAAAGCTTACCTAGCATCATCTGAACTATGAATATAACCCACAACGACAAACCTAACACATCTTAAACAGGAATAAACGGTTAACGTTAACAAAGTTTCACACTTAACAACAGTAAAGTAACTAACATAACATCCTAAAACGTAACTTATTCACACTTTGTCAAGCATGTCTCTAACATAACAATGTTAATTTTACATTAACATGGTAATATTTAACAAAAATTTACCATAACTTTGTGTAATTATCATACAGACCAGCGAAAGTATGCTAACGTAACAAAGTTTTCACATCAATAAAGCGAACATAGCATCAACTGAACTAAAAAAATAATGTACAAAGACAAACCTAACACAACTTACACACGAATAAACTGTTAACATTAACAAAGTTCCACGCTTAACACCAGTAAAATAACTAACATTGTATGCAAAACGTAACCTATTCCTACTTTTTCAAGCATATCTCTAACATAACAATGTTAATTTATATTAACATGGTAATATTTAAGTAAAATTTATCACAACATTGGGTAATTATCATACTGATCAACGAATATACTCTAACGTAATAAAGTTTCCACATCAATAAAGCTAACATAGCGTAACATGAACTAAGAAAATAATGTACAAAGACAAACCTAACACAACTTACACACGAATAAACTGTTAACATTAACAAAGTTTCCATTCTAACACTCCGTAGTAACTATAACATTGTATGCAAAACGTAACCTATTCTTACTTTTTCAAGCATATCTCTAACATATTAACGTTAATCTTACACTGACACAGTAACATTTAACAAAAAATGTATCACAACATTGGGTAATTATCATACTGATCAACGAATATACTCTAACGTAATAAAGTTTCCACACCAATAAAGCTAACATAGCGTAACATGAACTAAGAAAATAATATACAACGACAAACCTAACACAACTTACACACGAATAAACTGTTAACATTAACAAAGTTCCGCACTTAACACCAGTAAAGTAACTAACATTGCATGCAAAACATAACCTATTCTTACTTTTTAAGCATATCTCTAACATATTAACGTTAATCTTACACTGACACAGTAACATTTAACAAAAAATGTATCATAACCTTGTCCGATTATCATACTGATCACCGAATATACTCTAACGTAATAAAGTTTCCACACCAATAAAGCTAACATAGCGTAACATGAACTAAGAAAATAATATACAACGACAAACCTAACACAACTTACACACGAATAACCGTTAACATTAACAGTTCCGCACTTAACATCAGTAAAGTAACTAACATTGCATGCAAAACGTAACCTATTCATACTTTTTCAAGCATATCTCTAACATATTAACGTTAATCTTACAAAGACACAGCACATCGTTGGAAATAACGAAACTCCTCGTGAAGATATCAACAACAAGCGTAGAGATGCGGGGAGATGTCATCGTATCAGCACGGCGAAAAATATCCTACTGAGGAAAATAGAGTGTATAAACAATCCTTAAAGGTAATGAGATTCTTTCTTTCAACCAATCAGAAGAAAGTAAACAAGAATACGACGCACGAACGAACCATATCAGATCAAAAGAGTATATATTCTCGTTAGACAACAACAACAACAACAACAACATAGTACAACAATAAAAAGTTCTTTAACAACAACAATAACAACAATACAATAATAACAATAACAATGGTCAATAACAATAACAACAATACCGTCATTAACACACAATAATAATAAACAACAATAACAATAATACAACATATAGTACAAAATAAGCCTCTTATATACTAATCAATGAATAGGCTGCTGGTCGTAAATTGTTTTCACATTACAAAGCGACATAGCATTAGCCAGAACCAAAGATTGCACAGGCAACGATAAATGCTAACATATTTGCGCATGAATAAATACCAATACAACAGTTGTATTTCAATAACAGAAAATTTAAAGACAACGCAATAAACGCAACCTATTCAATTCTTTTTTCAAGCATACCCTCTAATATCATCGTTAATTTTGCCATTAACACCATTGATTACGTTTATTTCGAGTATCATTTCTCGATAAACATAGCTCAAAAATTTTGTTAGCGTAATATGTGCCAACATAACAATGTTTTTGCCAGCTACGGTAACATAAGCATCACTATGAATTAAGAAAATGCATACAACGATCAGCTCTCCAACACAACTTAAACACCAATAAACCAAAGCCAACAACAAAGTTCCACACTCACTTCCAAAAATCTTCAAACGATTGCATATTAAAATGCAACCTTCGGTTAGTTTTCTCCAAGATCTGGTCGTATTAACGTTAATTCCATTGACACAGTGAAATATTTAACAAAGAATTTATCATACCTGTTCCAATATCATACGGGACCAACGACAATCGTAAACATAACAGTAGTTTAATAATAGATAAGACAAAATAAGTTTCTTATATAACTCATCGAATACTGGTAGTAACAACGTTTTACAGCTAGTCATGGCTCGAACTAAGAATATAATAATAACGACGTTCCGGTCATAATGCAATGAATAACCGTTATATTGGGTCGTAAACCTCTCTGCTAACAGCAGTAAAGTACCCAACACTAAAAATAAACGGTTCTGCTCAATATCTTTTCAAATATACCCTGGTCATATCATCGCTAATTTTACATAACACGGAATGAACAAATTTAAAGAGCGGTCCTCGCCTGGTCATCATAGCCGGACAAATATCGATAATGCTAATCTCATCAAATTTTTTAAACATCCGTAATATTTAAAAATTATCAGAGTATCTCGCCTAAACATATCATAATCTCAGCGACAATTCGTAAACATAACAAAGTTTTTTAACCAAACATGCAAAAGTACAAATTTATGATTATGCTGGGCCATAAAATAAGTTCCTGGAAAAATATCGTAGTAAAAAGCTGCAATAGTTTACTGATTTTAAAGCAGTAAATCAGTAAATCAGTAAATCAAACCACCCATCCCTGCAGTCCCCTACCCATCCCACCCGCCTGTGATCTATTGAACTATTGATTCAAGTCATATTTCGAGTATCATTTTGGATAAACATAACATAAAAATAAGTTCTTTATATACTAACCTACGAATATATGCTTAACCAACAAAGTTTTAGCATCAATAAAGCTAACATATCATAACCGCAACTAAGAATATAATGTACAAATGCAAAGACCTAACATACCTCGCGTATGAATAATCAACTAACATCTTGAAAATTTGGGCTGAGGCCTTACCCCTCCTTCGGAGTCTCTCCTCAGATCTGCATCCTTTCAAGGCTCATCCCCTGGGTTTTCTCCGGAAGGTAATGTGCTGCTTTAGATACTCTTGGTTAATGAAAACTGTTTATTCGTAAGTTAGGTACGTTATGTTAAATATTACTATGACAATGTGAAAATAACACTGATTTGTTAGAGAACTGATGAGTTTTTGTAAGATATTACTGTGTTAACTGACGATGATGTGTTAGAAACGTGAGCTTAGGTTAAGTTTTTGTTGAGTAATGTTAGGTTTGCCCTAGAAATTTGATAATGTCTACGTTTATTCATAGGTCAAATGATGTTATACTCGAAACGAGTGACACTTTGACGAAGGTAGTGTCAATTCATAGTTCAAGATGTTGGTATCTTTGATAGATTGGTCACTTTGTTAAGGGATTTTGTTAGATAATACGGCTTTACCTGTTGCTGATATGCGAGAAAAGTGGGAACATATCGAGTATTGTATGACCTGTTAGCTACTTTACCTCTGATAAGTAGGGAATTTTCAAGATGTTAGTTGATTATTCATACGCGAGGTATGTTAGGTCTGCATTTGTACGTTATATTCTTAGTTGCGGTTATGATATGTTAGCTTTATTGATGCTAAAACTTTGTTGGTTAAGCATATATTCGTAGGTTAGTATATAAAGAACTTATTTTTATGTTATGTTTATCCAAAATGATACTCAAAATATGCCTTAAATCAATAGTTCAATAGATCACAGGCGGGTGGGATGGGTAGGGGACTGCAGGGATGGGTGGTTTGATTTACTGATTTACTGATTTACTGCTTTAAAATCAGTAAACTATTACGCTTTACTGTGATATTTTATTCAAAGAACTTATTTTTATGTTATGTCAGGATAAAATTTTGTTATTTTTTTGTTATGTTTGGTTAAAACTTTGTTATGTTTGCAATTATTCGCTGGGGATTATGATATTTAGACGAGGTTATGATGAATTTTTTGTTAAATATTACGAAGTTGATGTAAAAAATTTGTTACGTTAGCATTATATTCTTTGTCAGTATGATGATTAGACAGGTTTATGCTAAATTTTTGTTAAATATTACGATGTTAATGTAAAATTAACATTGATATGTTAGAGATATGTTTGAAAAAGTGTGAATAGGTTACGTTTTGTACGAAGTGTTAGGTACTTTACTGCTGTTAAGTGCAGAAGTTTGTTAATGTTAGTAGTTTATTCGTACGTATGATGTGTTAGGTTTGTCGTTGTACATTATATTCTTAGTTCAGGTTATGTTATGTTAGCTTTATTAATGTAAAAACATTGTTACGTTAGCATATATTCGATGGTTAGTATATAAAGAACTTATTTTTTGTGTTATGTGTGGATAAAACTTTGTTATGTTTACAATTATTCGTTGGTCTGTATGATAATTAGACAAGGTTATGATAAATTCTTGTTAAATATTACTGTGTCAATGTAAAATTAACGTTAATATGTTAGAGATATGCTTGGAAAAAGTATGAAAAGGTTACGTTTTGTATGCAATGTTAGTTACTTTACAGGTGTTAAGTGTGGAACTTTGTTAATGTTAACAGTTTATTCGTGTTTAAGTTGTGTTAGATTTGTCGTTGTACATTATTTTCTTAATTCATATGATGCTATGTTAGCTTTATTAATGTGAAAACATTGTTATGTTAGCATATATTCGCTGCTTGGTATATAAAGAACTCATTTTTGTGCTATGTTTATCCGAAATGATACTCGAAATGCGACGTAAATCAATAGTGTTAATGTAAAATTAACATTGATATATTAGAGATATGCTTGAAAAAGTGTGAATAGGTTGCGTTTTGTACGCTGTGCTAGGTACTTTACTGTTGTTAAGTATGGAACTTGTTAATGTTAGTTGCTTTATTCATGCGCAAGGTGTTAGGTTTGTCGTTATACATTATATTCTTAGTCTGGTAATGCTATGTCAGCTTTATTAATGTGAAACAATGTTACTAGCAGAGGTTCGTTCATTAGTATATAAAGAGCATATTTTGATGTTGTTGTTGTTGTTGTTGTTGTTGTTGTTGTTGTTGTTGTTGTTGTTGTTTTTGTTGTTGTTATTGTTGTTGTTGTTGTTGTTGTTGTTGTTGTTGTTGTTGTTGTTGTTGTTGTTGTTGTTGTTGTTGTTGTTGTTGTTGTTGTTGTTGTCTAACGAGAATATATACTCTTTTGAACTGATATGGTTCGTTCGTGCGTCGTATTCTTGTTTACTTTCTTCTGATTGGTTGAAAGAAAGAATTTATTTACCTTTAAGGATTGCTTATACTCTCTATTTTCCTCAGTAGGATATTCTTCGCCGTGCAATTATGATGACATCTCCGCATCTCAACGCTTGTTGTTGACATCTTCACGAGAGTTTCTTGTTATTTTCCAACGATGTGCTGTGTCTTTGTAAGATTAACGTCAATATGTTAGAGATATGCTTGAAAAAGTAATGAATAGGTTACGTTTTTGGCGTAATGTTAGTTACTTTACTAGTGTTAAGTGTGGAACTTTGTTAATGACGTTAACAGTTTATTCGGTGTGTAAGTTGTGTTAGGCTTTTCCTCGTACATTATTTTTCTTAGTTCATGTTACGCTATGTTAGCTTTATTGGTGTGGAAACTTTATTACGTTAGAGTATATTCGTCGATCAAAATGAACGCCAAGGTTTTGAAACATTTTTGTTAAATGTTACTGTGTCAGTGTAAGATTAACGTTGTTACATGTTAGAGATATGTTTGAAAAGTGTGAATAGTTATGTTTTGCATGCAATGTTAGTTACTTTACTTGTGTTATGCGGAACTTTTGTTAATGTTAACAGTTTATTCGTGTATAAGTTGTGTTAGGTTTTTTGTACATTATTTTTTTAGTTCATGTTACGCTATGTTAGCTTTATTGGTGGAAACTTTATTACGTTAGAGTATATTCATTGATCAGTATGATGATATTAGACAAGGT
Source organism: Trachelipus rathkii (assembly GCA_015478945.1). Lineage (NCBI taxonomy): Eukaryota > Metazoa > Arthropoda > Malacostraca > Isopoda > Trachelipodidae > Trachelipus > Trachelipus rathkii. The sequence continues at coordinate 44,980 of JABUQX010097371.1, read as the reverse complement.
TGTGATATATTTTTGTTAAATGTTACTGTGTCAGTGTAAGGTTAACGTTAATATGTTAGAGATATGCTTGAAAAAGTAAGAATAGGTTACGTTTTGCATGCAATGTTAGTTACTTTACTGGTGTTAAGTGTGGAACTTTGTTAATGTTAACAGTTTATTCGTGTGTAAGTTGTGTTAGTTTGTCTTTGTACATTATTTTTTTAGTTATACTATGTTAGCTTTATTGATGTGGAAACCTTTACGTTAGAGTATATTCGTTGATCAGTATGTTAATATCCAATGTTGTGATAAATTTTACCTAAATATACTTCATGTTAATATAAATTTAACACGTTATACAGATATAAGCTAAAAAAGTAGGAATCAGGTTGCGTTTGCATACAATGTTATTACTTTACTGGAAAGTTAAGCGTGGAACTTGTTAATGTTAACAGTTTATTCGTGTGTAAGTCGTGTTAGGTTTGTCTTTGTACATTATTTTTTTTTAGTTCAGTTGATGCTATGTTCGCTTTATTGATGTGAAAAACTTTGTTACGTTATCACTGGTCTGTATGATAATTACACAAAGTTATGGTAAATTTTTTGTTAAATATTTACCATGTTAATGTAAAATTAACATTGTTAAGACATATGCTTGACAAAGTGTGAATAAGTTTACGTTTTAGGATGTTATGTTAGTTATTACTGTTGTTAAGTGTGAAACTTTGTTAACGTTAACCGTTTATTCCTGTTTAAGATGTGTTAGGTTTGTCGTTGTGGGTTATATTCATAGTTCAGATGATGCTAAGTAAGCTTTATTAATGTGAAAACTTTGTTACGTTAGCATATATTCGTTGATCAGTGTATAAAGAATTTGTTTTTATGTTAGTTTTATCCAAAATGATACTCGAAATGTGACTTGAATCAATAGATCAATAGATCAATAGATCAATAGATCAAGGATAGACAGGAGGGTGGTGGGATGGTGGCTGGTTGGTGGTTTGATTTACTGATTTACTGATTTAGGGTATGTAAAACATGACAATTTTAGTAAAAAATTTGACTTGAATCAATAGATCAAGGATGGACAGGAGGGTGGCGGGATGGTAGCTGGTTGGTGGTTTGATTTACTGATTTACTGCTTTAGGGTATGTAAAACATGATAATTTTAGTAAAAAATATGACTTGAATCAATAGATCAATAGATCAATAGATCACAACTGGACAGGAGGGTGGCTGGATGGTGGTTTGATTTACTGATTTATGGTATGTAAAACGTTACAATTTTACTAAAAATTTGACCTTAATCAATAGATCAATAGATCAATAGATCAATAGATCAATAGATCACGACTGGTCAGGAGGGTGGCAGGATGGTGGTTGGATGGTGGTTTGATTTACTGATTTACTGCTTTAGGGTATGTAAAAACGTAAATTTGTAAGTTATAAACAAAAAGAATAAGAAATTTTATTTATTTATTTATTTATTTATTTATTTTTTTTTTTCTTGATGGTTCTGAAACCATTATTTTCGAAATCTACAGATCCAATAACATATATAAGCACACCAATATTGTTGTTATACGACTGTTTATTAACTCGGCACCGCAGTGGCTCCAGCACCGGTGCCGGAGCCAACTCATCAGATTCCTATACCAACTCTTTCTAGAAATTACACTCTGAATCCTCTCACCAAATTTCAGCCTCTCTACTTAGAACACTGCGATTTTTAATGGGGGGTGGGGTCCCCCTTCGGGGGGACCCTTGGGCGTAACTTCGTCTACGACGAGGTTACGTTATCCCCAAACGGGGTACCAAGTTTGACAGAGATACCATGTCTCAAACTCTAGCCAGAGCGTGGAGCGAAACGGAGCAATGCGGTGCGGTGCGGTGCGGTGCGGTGCGAGGCAGTGCAGAGGCTGAACCGACGCTGAAGGACACGCAGAGGGTTAAAAAACAACTCAGAAGTGATCCCTTCGGGATCACTCACTTCTTCGACGTAATAATAATAATAAATAATAATACAAACAGACAAACAAACAGACAGACAAACACAGACCTTCGGTCTGTGTCTGTCGGTCAGACAGACCTTCGGTCTGTCTGACCTCCAAATGGTCGTTTTAGGCCTAATGTCGATCGCTCAGATCCCGCCACAAGGGCGTAAGCGCAATATCAGCGTCCACCCTCGGGGGCGACCCCCCTCTATATACATCCTAGAGACTTGAAATTTACCCTGTTTCGAGCTTAACCCATATATAGATTATATTCCAAGTTTGAAGCCAATACCTCTTATACTTTTTGAGAAATCGCTGCTACTACCAAAACTACCATCACTATTATTATTATTATTATTATTATTATTATTATTATTATTATTATTATTATTATTATTATTATTATTATTATTATTATTATTATTATTATTATTTTTATTATTATTATTATTATTATTATTACTTTTTCTCCAGCTCTTTTAAACATTTTATTATTATTAGGTATCT
>JABUQX010097371.1:32500-40000 GCA_015478945.1 Trachelipus rathkii | reverse complement strand
GGAATTTTTATTCAAAATCAAAGCTTTTTCGTTTGAAACCTCGTGCTGTTAAGTCGCTAATCGAACTCGTCCTGTAAAAAAGTTTATTAATTTCTGTCGTTCGAAAGAAGTGGATGCTTTTAAATAGAACTCCCTTCCTACTTTTGTTAAGTGTTAGTTATAAAAAAGTGTTAAATCGTATAATCACTAAGGCCTTATAAACCGTGATTAAATGTAACTTCATCAAGTGCATTGTAACGCTTTTTATTTTCATTAAACTAACGCTTAATCTTCAAGTCAACTTTATCTTCGTATCTTCGTAAATTAATAGTCAATCGATGCGTAAAGGAATTATTTACTACCTATACTAAGAGGCCGGTGGTATTAACTCTAATTACACCGGTGTTGAAACAAACAATTTCAAATAAATTGGACTAATTGAATTGGATAAGAAGTTTCAGTTTATCAACAAGTAAGTTTGTTACGTTCCTTTTTTTATAGGTTGATAATTCCATTTATTTGTGCATTGAAACACATAACATTTATCAATTCAAAGTTTACTGTCGTAAATTTATTATTCTTAACTCGAATATAATAACTACGTTGGTATTAGGGTTGTATCTGTAAATATTCTACTTGCATAGATACAATTTTAATAATTTTTGAAATTGTTTGCTAATGTTTGCAATTTTTGAAATTGCCAGTTAATTTTTGAAGTTTTTCAATATTTCATAAGAATCAATTTTTTGTAAATTTGTTCAAATTTGTGTAAACTTTACTTTATGAAAGGCAAACTTAAAGTTTTTTCTTGCATCGAGTTTGAGACTAGACAGGCATATTCAAGCGCAATTTATTTCCATATGTTCTGCGTATCAATTATATATAATTATTGATCGAAAGATTTACTAGTAAATTTTTTTTGTTTTTCTTTGATTTTTTGATAAAGGTGTCTTAACATTTTTTTTTAATTTGAAAGCGACTTAAAGTCACGTGTTTGATAATTTTTTCTAAAAAATTGTTCTCAAGTTTTTTCTATTCGCAAAAAGTGACTTTAAAAAATAAATATTACAGTAAATATTTTGTATATATTTTATATATATATACATTCGACATTTTGCATGCGCAGTGGGTGTTTTTCGACAGTTAGTGCGCATTCGATATTTTTATATAAATTCGATAATTTTCTCAAATTCGACATTTTGCTTGCGTAGTGGTTGTTTTTCAACATAGTCATTGCGCATTCGATAATTTTCTTATACATTCGACATTTTGTATGCGCGGTGACTGTTTTTCATTGCAATCGATGCGCGGTGTTTATTTTTCGACAGTCTATGCGCAGGGTTTATTTTTCGACATAGTTTATGCGCAGGGTTTATTTTTCGACATAGTCTATGCGCAGTGTTTATTTTTCGACATAGTCTATGCGCAGTTATTGTTTTTGCTTTTCGACATAGTCTATGCGCAGTTATTGTTTTTCGACATAGTCTATGCGCAGTTTTGGTTTTCCGACATAGTCTATGTGCAGTGTTTATTTTTCGACATAGTCTATGCGCGGTGATTGTTTTTCGACATAGTCTATGCGCAGTTATTGTTTTTCGACATAGTCTATGCGCAGTTTTGGTTTTCCGACATAGTCTATGTGCAGTGTTTATTTTTCGACATAGTCTATGCGCGGTGATTGTTTTCCGACATAGTCTGTGGCGCAGTTATTGTTTTTCGACATAGTCTATGCGCAGTTTTTGTTTTCCGACATAGTCTATGTGCAGTGTTTATTTTTCGACATAGTCTATGCGCGGTGATTGTTTTTCGACATAGTCTATGCGCAGTTATTGTTTTTCGACATAGTCTATGCGCAGTTTTGGTTTTCCGACATAGTCTATGTGCAGTGTTTATTTTTCGACATAGTCTATGCGCAGTGTTTGTTTTTTGACATAGCCTATGCGCGGTGATTGTTTTTCGACATAGTCTATGCGCGGTGTTTATTTTTCGACATAGTCTATGTGCAGTGTTTGTTTTTCGACATAGTCTATGCACAGTGTTTGGTTTTCGACATAGCCTATGCGCGGTGATTGTTTTCCGACATAGTCTGTGCGCAGTGTTTGTTTTTCGACATAGTCTATGTGCAGTGTTTGTTTTTTGACATAGCCTATGCGCGGTGATTGTTTTTCGACATAGTCTATGCGCGGTGTTTATTTTTCGACATAGTCTATGTACAGTGGTTGTTTTTGACATAGTTACTGCGCACTAGTGTATTATTTCTCATTCGTTCCATTCTTTCTCGATTTGTTCTTTCTACTATCAATATGGACATCATTCAAGACTTAGATCTGAAAGAGGCTGCTGATTTTCATGACCTAATGCCTACAGATCTTTCAGGAGAGGAAATATCTAGCCTCAAGTCAAGTCTTCTTAAAGACTTGGGTCCTCTTAGGTTAAAAAGGGGACACTTAAGAAGAAAACTTACTCTCTGTTGTAAACACTTTCCTATAGAAGAGGAAGGTGATGAGGACTCTCCCACCTTTTACGATCCAGTTGTTGTAAAAACTGTATTTGAAAAGGTGACAACAGTCATGAGTGAAATTAAAGCTCAAGACACCATCATTGAAAACTTAATATTGGGGGCTGAATATACGAAAGTTGACCAAGCCATACTTGACGAAGAACTTACAGCCACTGATACCTACCATATTAAGATGGCTAAAGCGCTTCACTTGTTAAAAGACAAGTATGGTTATAATTCGGATTCAAGAAAGTCGTCTAGTGCCTCTTCAGAGAAGTCAAACTCAAAGGAGAATTGCTGTCATTATCCTTCTAGCTTAAAGATTCCTGCATTAAAGTGTGGAGATTTCTCGGGAGATAAAGACAAGCATTCTTTCCGCTCTTTTCTCCAATCTTTCAATAACGTATATGGAGAGAGAAGAGACATCTCAAAGGCCATCAAACTTCAATATTTAAAATCACATTTGAAGGGATATGCTCTGAAGGACATTGAGTTCTTGTCAGGCACGGATGACAATTATGATGTTGCCTTAACCATCTTAAAGGAACATTATCTAGATAAAGCATTCATTATTGACTCTATTTTACATGAGTTAGATTCGGCTCCGCCTCTTGACGGAAGACAGTTGGAACCTGTCCGGTCTTTCATTTTAAAGGTTCGTGCTAACTTGAAGGAACTTAAGGAACTTGGAGTTGACTTTTTTCAAGAGGATTCATCCGGTTGCAAGTTAATAAGTCATATCGTGGTTGATAAGCTTCCTATTTCATTTTTGAGAGAGTTGAAGCTGTCTACGAAGGAACAATATCCTTCCATCAACCTTATATTCAAAGAACACAATCAAATCATTCATAATATGGAAAGATTTCGAACTCCAAAATCTTACACTCAATCTCCCTCTTCTGGTTCTTCTCGTTCTTCTTTTGATTCAAAAAGGAGAAACAGAAATTTGAAAAAGTTTCCTTCTGTACCATCTGAACAGAGTCATACTTTCAATACATCTAAAGGTGATAGTGTGAATAAAAAGACATCATCTCCATCTTCGTCAAATATTCAAGCATCTTCTGAAATTAAATGTAAGTTGTGCAGTGGGAAGCATTTCCTTTCAGAATGCACAGTTTATGAATCTCCTAAGGCCAAAAGGGACAGATGTGTTGTGCTTAAGCTGTGCAGCAACTGTTCCAGCTTGAAACATATGGTGGATAAGTGTCCAGCAAAAACACTCAACCTTAAGTACCCTTGCTTAAATTGCAAGAGTAGAAAGCATCTCACAGCTCTTTGTCCATCTGAAATTCATACTCAACATCGGAACAACAATCGAAAAGATGCCGATGAAGAAAGTAATTCTGGTATTAGCAACCACTTGTGTATCAATACCGGACAGTCATCTGCCTCCCAAATCTTACCTACCATCACCATCACAGTAAGACACAAGAATAAGTCTGTGCCTGTTCGTTCATTAATCGACTTAGGTTCACAGAGAACCTATGCTAGTCCAAGATTGCTCAATAAATTCGACATCAATTGTGAGCAATTACCCAAGATTGACAATCCCATCAAAACCTTCATCGGAGAGCAGGTTCGTTCTTCTTATTTGGTTGATTTGGATCTCAACTGTTGTTGTGATTCGTTTATATCAACTCCTGTTCTTATAGACCCTTCTTTAGATGTGGGTTTTACTGTTAATGGACTGGCATCTGCTATTTGTAGAATTTCGTCAAAATACAAAGTAGCTGATAACTCATTTGTAGGTCCTTATGGGGACTCTGTGAATAACATCGACCTTTTGCTTGGCACTGACACTCTTTGTCATATGAGGCACTTCCAAATGGTAGAATGTTTGGAAGGAAGTGCTATTTCAACTTGTTTCGGTTTAGTTCCTTTCGGTCCTGTGGATTCTTTTCTACTTCCACATCAAAAAGACTTTCTGTACAGAAAGCAGTCTGTTAACTCATCACGAGAACATGATGAGGAAGATTCATGACTAACAATGTCTGTCTCTTCATTGCCCTACCAATTTGTCAACGCTCCTCAAACCCTCGTAAACTCAATTCTAGATCCCCATCCTTCCTACCCTGATGTCATCGATCTTTCCTCGAATCAAAAGGATACTGAACTTGGTCTGGAGCATCTGTACAGTCTGGAGTCCATGGGAATTCAGGAAGAAAAAGATTATGGTACTACTGACAAAGAATTTATAACTAAATTCCACAACTCCATTCAATTTATCGATGGAAAGTACCACATCGAAATCCCTTGGATTCAGGATTTGCTGCATCAAGTTCCATCCAACTATAATGTTGCTTTAAGTACACTAAAACGAGTCAAGAATCGTCTCAACAATCAGGGACTCGACAAAGCATACAGTGATGTCTTTAAAGAGCAGCTGAAAAACGGCATAATTGAAATCATCAAAGTATCTCCGAAGGACTTCCATAAATATGTATGGGTTCCCCACAGGCCTGTCATAAGAATGGCTGATCAGGTATCAACTAAGATAAGACCTGTATTCAATTGCAGTCTTCGTACAAAAGGAGCTCCTTCTCTTAATCAAGCTTGTTATCCAGGTATAGATTTGTTGGTTCCCCTTCTTCGTCTTCTTTTAGCTTTTAGAACCAATAAATATGTGGTTGTTGCGGACATATCTAAAGCTTTCTTACAAATCTATCTCAAGCAAGAAAGTGACCGTAACAAGTTTTGTTTCTTCTGGGAAGAAGATGGCAGGCTTGTTACTTATCGGTACGCAACCATCATATTCGGACTTGCTGTTTCTCCCTACATTTTGGGAGCTGTTATTAGACACCACATTCAGAATAACTATCCTTATGATTTAGTCTCTCGTCTTCTGATAAATAATCTTTATGTAGATAATTTTATTTACACTCACTCGTCCCCAGAAGTACTGAGAAACATTTACACCACATCAGTTCAAAGAATGAAGGAAGGAGGATTCAACTTGTGTTCTTGGAACACTAACCATTCAAATCTTAAGGCTCAAATAAAACAGGATAACATGTTTTCTTCCCATAACTGCGAAGAGGAAAAAGTTCTAGGTTACCTTTACCATCCTGGTAATGACACCCTAAGACTCGCAGACTTTGAGTTATCATCAGTCAGTTCAAAAAGAGATCTGCTCTCTCAAGTTAATAAAATCTTTGATCCTCTTTCTTTGTTTCTTCCTGTCACATTGAGAGGTCGACTTTTGATGAGGCGTATATGGGAAAAACAAATGAGTTGGGATGACTCTATCGATCTTGAAATAAAGGAGGATTGGGAAAAATTAAGGGCCGATCTTGACTCTCTTAAGAGTTTATCGTTCAATCGTTTTTGTTTTGATACCTCATCGACTAATGCAACCCTTAACATCTTTTGCGATGCTAGTTCAAAGAGCTATGGATTTGCGGCTTACATCACCTCCCCAGAACAAGGTCCTTCGTTAATGTGGGCCAAATCTAAAGTAGCTCCTCTCAAGGGAAAAACCCTTCCTTGTTTAGAGCTTTTATCCATCTTTCTGGCGCTTAAATGCCTTCCGCAGATCGTGACTAGCCTACAAGAGGTTGAATTTAGTAAGGTCAACGTCTTCTCTGACTCCCAAATCGTTCTTGCATGGGTAGCTGGAGGAGGTAGCAGGACAAAACAAATTTTCGTTCGGAATCGTATACAGGACATTAAGAGTATGGTTTCATCTATGAGAAACGATAATTTAATACCGATCTCATTTAACTACGTCAAAACAGATGAAAACCCTGCAGATCTTATAACTCGTGGTTTGTCCTGTCGCGAATTCATGAAGAAGCTCGAACTATGGAAGAATGGACCAGCTTGGCTTAAACACGACCAAGTGTATTGGCCTAGTTATCAGCAAACAAGGAGTGTACAGGAAGGGCTTTCAACTACCTTCACAGTCATTCAAGCCCCACCTCCTCCTATTATTGACATGACCAAGTATTCTTCCCTTTCAACTTTGTTAAGAGTATGTGCTTTACTCTACAAATTCGGCACATCTTCCATCGATCCTATTGAAAATGATAGGAAAGCTCGACTTTTCTTGCTCAAGATTATGCAACAAGAAAGTTTTCCTGTCGAACTTCGTTTTTTGAGAGAGATTCAATCGGGATCAACTTCTTCAAAACCACCTGATTTAGTTTCTCGCCTGAACTTCTTTTTGGACGATTTGGGTCTTATAAGAAGTAAAGGACGGTTGTCTCGCACTAACTACTATAGTTTCGAGATAGTCAATCCAGTAGTCCTTGGCAAGTCCCATCATCTTACCACCCTGATTGTCAGAGATGCACATGTTTCTTGTAAACATCTTGGCATTCAAGCTACTTTGACCTTCATTCGTTTAAAGGGCTACTGGATAACTTCAGCTCGTCATACAATAAGAAGAGTTTTATCGGAATGTGTGACTTGTACAAAGTTCAACAGCTTTTCTTATTCTTATCCGAAGTTTACTAATTTCACAAAAGCGCAAGTCAATTTCTATCGTCCTTTCTCAAATGTTGGAGTGGATTTTACTAAACATTTTTTCATTAAAATTAAAGGGTCCACCCAACCTCAAAAAATGTATATTCTTCTTTACACCTGCCTCAATATTCGTTGTGTCTATTTGGATCTTATCCCAGATATGTCTGCTAGGGCATTCGTTCAATCGTTCCAACGCTTTGTGGCTAGGTTTGGAGTCCCTGAATTTTTATATAGCGACAATGCCCGATCTTTTAATAAAGGTGCGGATGCTCTCGAGCAGTTTGTTGTATCAGAGGTGGGTTCCGAATTTTTGCGTAAAAATCACATTAAACATATCCGCATTCCCCTATACAGCCCTTGGATGGGAAGTATGTGGGAAAGGTCAATTCGGACTGTTAAAAATTGTCTCTATAAGACTGTTGGACGTAAAAATTTGGAATATTTCGATTTCACAACAGCATTGGCAGACATTGCTAATGCTATCAATTCGAGGCCATTAACATATACTTCTTCGGATAATGATATAGTGCCTCTCACTCCTAACTGTTTTTTAAAAC
>JABUQX010097371.1:25000-27500 GCA_015478945.1 Trachelipus rathkii | reverse complement strand
ATATATATATATAGTATATATATATATATATATATATATATATATATATATATATATATATATGATAGTCGGGGGAGCGACGATGTTAGAGTGTATGAAAGAAAATTGTACAACTGTGTATGATTATAACAAATCTATCTCAGTATGATTTCCATTTCCGCTCTTAAAGATGAACGTCTTCCGCCTTCCTGCCTATACTCAAACACGCATATATATATATATATGATAGGTTATATATATATATATTATATATATATATATAATATATATATTTATATCTATTATATATATATATATATATATATATATATATGTAGTGAATGCTGCAGATGTCATATTTTTCGCATCCGCGGATGCGGAATGTTTGATTTTAACATCCGCGGATGCGGAAGCGGATGCGGATGCGGATGCGGAATGTTTAAATAATAATATATATATTATATATATATATATATATATATATATATATATATATATATAGTATATTTATATATATATATATATATATATATATATATATATATATTATATATATATATATATATCAGGCGCGGCTTTACGGGGGAAGCACAGGAGGCCGGGCCTCCTCTAAAAAAAATAAAAGCAACTAATGTAATAAAATAATTCAAATTATTATTTACTACTATTAAAATAATGTTTAAAATGTTATACAAGAACGCTAATTTTACATTAAGATCATTTATCTCTTGCGAAACATTACTTTTCATAGGATCGTGACTGGAGGAATTTTGATTTGTGCCTCCAAGAAAGATAATTATAATGCTTTCAAAACACTGGTTGTCATGGCAACGTAAAATAAACCTTATTCTTATTTTGTCTATTTTGAGGATTTTTCCACAAAGCCTCCTCTCTCGAAATCCAATTTTTTTAAAAATTAAATAAAAAAAACTTTTTAATATATATATCTATATATATATATATACTATATATTATATATATATATATATATATATTATATATAATATATATATATATATATATATATATATTATATATATTCTATATTATATATATAATATAATAGTATATATATATATATATATATATATATATATATTAATTACTGTACTTATTAATATATATATATATATAATACCTATATAATATTATATATATATATATATATATTTATTTTATATTTTATATATATATGATATATATTATATATATACTATATATATATATATTATATAATATATATAATATAATTATATATATTTATATATATAAGTATATATTTATATATTTATGGAAGAGAGGAGAGAGAGAGAGAGAAGAGAGAGAGAGAGAGAGAGAGAGAGAGAGAGAGAGAGAGAGAGAGAGAGAGAGAGAGAGGAGAGAGAGTTTACTAAATTTATATATTTTTGTTTAATAATTTTAGTTGTAATTTTGAATCTTTTAATAATAACTTTTTCTGGGTAATACTTAGCATTTTCAACATGGAGAACGGAGGACCAAAAATTAAACTTTAATCTTTCGAATAATATACTACGCATATACACGATAATATTACATATTTCACCTCCACTACTTTTTCTTAGTTCATCCATTAAATTAAATAAAATCAATTAAATCTTTTAAAAAAATGTTACAACCTTTATACAACAGGAAATCATAAACATTTTCGCTACGAAAATGCAGGACACGGGGCCTTTGAGGCAAAGTTTCTTCTTTAAAGGACTTCCACGGAGGCAAGGTGCTAAATTATATTATCAAACTACTCACTTAAAAAAAGAAAAGACCACATTAATATTCATCATCTAGTTCATTAATTCATTTATTTATTTATTTATTTATATATAATTTAATTAACAAACTAATTATTTATAAAATATTTGAGTTATCCATTCCTACAGTTCTCTTTTAGCATATAATTGGTTTTTATGGGTATCTTAGTTTCTCCTTTCAAAATTCAGATATTTAGAATTAAAACTATACTGCATTTTATTTTTATCCGAATGTCGATTAAGATTAAGTAAATGTGTGGGTATATTTTTTAATTTTTTTTTTTCTTAAATTAAACGAGTGTTTTATTAGATTTCTTAGGACAGGAATAAATAAAACAACAACTTGTAAAAAAAATTAATTCCAGGAATATGTATTTGTATATCGTATTGAAAATTGAAATTTTGTTCTCTCCTGCGTATTTTTGGAGAGGTACGAGCCGTTACAATTTATAATTGATTAAAAATAGGGTTATTCAATGGCGATGATGCTTACACTTTTTTTTTTTTAAATTTTACATAATCTTTCATTTGTATTATGTAATTTATTCTTTCAGATGACCTATTTTCACAAAAAAATAAGAGAATTTTATCATAACTGCAAAATTTGAAGAATATCGTTCATTTCTATAATAATAACTCGTGTTAAGCACGAGTAGCACGAGTGTAGGAGTCGCCTCTTATATTTTATACTCATATATATATATATATATATATTATATATATATATATATATATATATATTTTATATATAT
>JABUQX010097371.1:12500-17500 GCA_015478945.1 Trachelipus rathkii | reverse complement strand
AAAGACCAAATTTTGTTTGAAACCATAAGAGAATAAAGCGAATAAAATAGTGCCAGAAAGCGGCACGAGTGTCAGATAGAGAGAGAGAGAGAGAAGGAGAGAGAGAGAGAGAGAGAGAGAGAGAGAGAGAGAGAGAGAGAGAGAGAGAGAGGCCTGTGATAGTGTCACTTTCGGAAGGAAACTGAAACACAATTGAAAATAGAAGCAAAAAGTTTTTGATGACAAAGAAGCTTCTCGTAGTCACTTTCACGATTTTATATTTTCGTATATATTCAAATCATGCACGTATATATATAGTATATATTTATATATATAATATATATATATAATATATATATAGTATATATATATATATATATATAATATTATTAATATTATAATATATATATATATATTTATTATATTATAATATATATATATATATATATATATATTATATATATTATATATTATATATATATATATATATATATATATATATATATATATATATATATATATATATATGATCCTACCTGATTATGTGAGTAATCCAATAAGCACTTAAAAATCACTTGGTCGGTAATTTACTGCAGGTGCGACATTTTTCTGTGGTACGCGCAAGATAAACACTTCACATCAAAGCAAGCATTTCATGTGAATTGACAGGAGGTATATGGAAGCATATGCAGAATCGCTCAAACAAGGCTGTCGCCGTCAACAAATGGAAATGCTAAAAAGTCGCATTACTACAAGGAGCTTCCTTGGGTATTAAGGATATCGTAAAAGGAGCAGTATAAAAACCTTTTTGGCAAAAGAAATGATTAAAACTCTAGATCTTCTCTCCTAGCACGAGAAGGACTACCGGAGTGAGAAAGTGAATTTAAAAAGAGAAGCGATTGACAAGCTTTCAAAAAGATAATTGAAAAGTGTAAAAAAGAAAAAGGAAAAATCAGATAATGGTTCACTTAGCTCAAATGTCGAAACCAAGAGCAAGAACGACTTATCTCTACTTGTGCAAAAGCTGGGGTGCAAAATTCTGGAAAGAGTGAACCGAAAAGCAAAAAATCAGGAAAGGATAGATAAGTAACTCCCCGGCACAAAAGGAAAAAATTGATGGACGTTATAACAAGGATGTTCGCTCATAAAACTATAAAAACAAAGGAAAACTAAAACTTATGGAAATAAAGAAATAATGGCTGAAGATTACTCAAGGCTATTTCAGGAAACCCTTACGGAACGTATAACGGTCGAAAGAATATGACGACCAATTACAAAGGTGGTGGACAACTGTAAATAAAAAAAAAAAAAAAAAAAAAAAAAAAAAAAAAAAAAAAAAAAAAAAAAAAAAAAAAAAAAAAAAAAAAATAAAAAAAAAAATAAAAATAAGACGAAGTAGCTAATAAACGGACTAATGGTTTTACGTAAAGAACAAAAAAGGAGGGAAATAGTAAATACGTTAAAAAAGAAAATAAAATAAAAAAAAACAAAATAATACTACAATATATAATTAAAGACAGAATGCAATAAGCAAGACTATGATGACGAAGCAATTGAAAACAAAATGAAAAATAAGGACGATACTACAGTATTACAACGATAAATCAACGGAAATAAAGAATACGCAACAAATATATCAGAAAGGAAAATTCTATATATAATAAGCTATAAAAAGATTGGTGAAATTAAAAATCAAAAAAGAGAAAAGAGAAGCAAAAAAATTTCTGCTGTAATTCCACAATAAAATAACAAAGTAAAAGGGAACGTGACAAAATCGTAAAATAGAATTATCGAGAACAAATAGGCTTTGACAAGTATTTTTACAAAGCGAGAAGAAAGTATTGTTCTCGAAAAGTAGACTAAAAAAAAAATCGTCATTACGAACGAAAGCTGGGAAATAAGTCAAGGCTCACCAATTTTATAGTAAGCCCTGTATTATAGGATTAATCTAAAAATCTCTGTACAAGGAAGCAGCAAGAAAACTTTGTAAAATTCTAAATACAATTAACATTGAGATCTGAATATTTTAAATAATAATATTTAAACTACGCAAATTCAATAATTTATAATGACAAGATAAAAAAAAAAAACCTGAAAATCACTGCGTTTGTAATTTACTGCAGATACGACATTACCTGGGGTACGAATGAGTAAAAACTACCACCGGAAACAAGCTTTAGGTAGACTGACCAGAGCGATACGGTCGGAAACATGATTAGAATCGCTTGTACAAGAATAATTTTATCAACACCATTTTGGCGTGTATCCTAAAGGGTTTGCGACAGTTTCGTTTGTAGCAGAAAAATTTCCAACACAATTTCATTTTGTCATTGTAATATCCCTTTATGTGGATTTAAGATCTGTTTTGGATATATAAAAATATAATAATTTAAAAAAGTTAAGAGACAATATTGCATTTAAGAATCCTCAGCGGTTAAAATATTAGGTTAGTTATACCGAAAAATAGGTATAACCATCAGCTGACTATTGCAAAAAAAAAAAAATAGTGCAAATAAAAAATGTTCTCTAAAAGATTCTATTATTGTGTTTTTGACCTAGTAGGGGAGAGTCTCTCGACCCTTGTTTCATACGAATCACCTATGTCAGAACACAATATTATAGTTGTCCTTACATGTTATATTTGAAAAATCAACTAGACAACCTCTTTAAAAGGAAAGCAGGCAAGAAAACTGTGCAAAATTTCAGAATTCACCAATTACACTTAGAGCATCTGAATATTTTTAAAAATATTATATTTTAAGCTACGCAAATTCAAAATTTATAATGACAAGATAAAACGCATCAACTGTTATGTCATCAACATAATTTTATCAATAAACCATTCTCTCCCTGAAATGCTCGGGGGACAAAAACTAAAATTTATAACTAAAGCAACTTTATTTAATTTACACCAAATACCAAACCTAAAATAATTTTAAATATTCTAAAATTTGGACTCAACAAAGCACTGCTCCAGTCAAACTGTTTTAAAATATAAAGTTTTAAAGCCTTGAGAAAACTATTCTCGGCTATGACTATACATCTGGACGGTACGAGTAATTATAATCATACTAATAAAATATGAAATGAGAGGGCCGAGACGAAATCTTAATGGACTATGAATTTGCAGAGAGCATTTATTAGAGCGTATTGAGGAGAGTATATTTTAGCATACGTTAATGGAAAAATTGGCTACTGTGGTTAATCAAAAACATTGTCTGATCAAGACGGTAAGGGGTTAAAGAATAAAAAACGCTACTTAATTCGATTATTTCACATCAAATGCTAGTGGATTAATTATATTCATATATACTATAGTAGTATGAGTATATATATATATATATACTATATATACTATATTATAACTTGTAAATTACAATATAGTAATAGTCCCTATATATATATATACCTATATATATTAATATATATACTATATATATTATGACTATATCAAACTATATTATATATATATATATTGTCTAGTTATAGTATATCATATATATATATATAGTATTATTTATTGATATTATATATATAATATATTTGACTCATATATATATATATATTTAGATATATGACTATAATATATAATATTATATATCATCTATAATATATATAATATATCATATATATATATACCCGTATAATACTATATATATCATATATATATATATAATATATAGATATTTTTATACTATATCACTATATATATATATATATATATAAAAAAATATTTTATTTATTTTCATAGTAAGTATTAATAAAATTTTTAACTTTAATATATATATATATATATATATAGTATATTATATCGATATATATTACTATTATATAATATTAGTATATATATATATATAGGCTACTATATATATACCGTAATATAATCTCTATAGTAGTGTAGTTATTAATCACTTACTAGTATTATAGATCTATATATGTATATATATATATATATATACTTATATATATATATAATAGTATTATATATATATATATATATATAAATCATATATATATATGATTAATATAATATATAAAGAATATATATATATTTCTTACCTTATGATATAATATTATATATAATAATATATATTATATAAATATATATATATTCAATATACACAAATATATATAATACATACATAGATTTATTATATTACTTATATTTATATATATATATATATGATATATAAGTAAATATAGTATATTATATATTATATATATATATTATATATATATATAAATATATTAATTTATATATATATTATAATATATACATATATATATATATATTATTATTATAGTCATATATATATATATATATATATTATGATACCTATATATATTATATATATATATATATATACATATATATATCATATACTCACAGCTATTACATACTAGTTATATATAATATAGAATATATATATAAGTATAATATATATATATTATATATATATATATATATATATAATATTATATATATAGTATTATATATATTAACAATTTATTATATAATATATATATATGATATATATATATATAATATATATATTATATTTATATATATCATAATATATATATATATATATATAATATATATTTAAATTTTTATATTTATATATATATATATATCTATATTCACTATATATATATATATATATACTATATAAAATTATTATTATTATATCATATATATCATAGTAATATAATATATAGGTAACGGTACACAGATAGTCTACTATATATATTTATATAGTATTATATATATAATATATACATTATTAATTATATATATTATATACATATGATATATATATAGATATATTATATTAATATATATTATATTATATAATATTATATAGTATATATACAATATATATATATATAACTAATTAATTAATATCAATTATATTACTTAGTATTAGATATGTATAATATGTGACACGTATATTGATGATATATATATATTAGTATATATATATATATTATATATATATGATATATAATAAAGATCATGT
>JABUQX010097371.1:0-7500 GCA_015478945.1 Trachelipus rathkii | reverse complement strand
CCAACCTCGCTTCCTATTGGTAAATCTGACCACAACCTTCTATCTCTTAATTTTAAATACTTTCTCTCCAACAGGCGCTCCATCCTGCCCTGACGCGTTTTCTGCGCACTTGATCGGCCGATTGGGGGCCTTGCGTTCTTCTACGCAACTATAATTGGAGTGACTGCTTTGTTCTGGTGACGCTTCAATTTCTGCCGATAAGGTAGAAGCTGTAATCGTTGATGGGGATGAGCAGGTTCATTCTTCTTCTTCGACTAAATCTTCTCTCCTCATAATCCATGGTTTCATCGTGCTTGTCCTCTGGCCATCCAGGCTAGAGGCAGTGCGTTATCGGGAGTGGAAAAATTCTCGTTCTCCTATCACTCTGCATAATTTTCATTCAGCTAAAAATCGTTGCAGGGGATACTCTTCGACGAGCAAAAGCGGCTTTCATCAAACGAAAGTGCGCTACCTCCTTGGTTTCCCTTACTGACAAATCTTTCTGGCCTCTTGCAAAAACAATCTCTAATAACATCTGCAAATCTGTCTTCCCTCTTATTCGCTCTGATGGTTTCTGTTGCTAATTCTCCAACTGAAAAGGCCCAATCTCTTCGGCCTTCCTATTTCCTGCTAACTCAACCCTGCGACGATTCTGCCAGTTCTCCTCCTCCCTCTCTCCTCCTCAGTTGTACCTATCTTTGCCTGTGATTACATTCGATCGGTGCATGGGCTCCTGAAATTTACGAACGTTAGGAAGGCGGGTGGCCCGGATGCATTCCTCCCCGAGTTTTAAGGGAGTGTGCTTCCGTGCTACCCCGCCCCTCGTTCAACTATTATCTCTAGTCCAAATACTAGCACTTTCCCTCAGTGTTGGAAGCCACATATGTCCAACCTATTCCGAAAAAAGGAAGCCTCTCTGATTCTTCTAACTATCGCCCTATAGCTCTCACTTGTATTCTATCTAAGATCTTTGAAAACTTTCTCAACTCTCATTTCTTAGGATCATCTGGAATTCTCATTCACTTCTTTCGATCGCCAGTACGGCTTTCGGCGCTCGAGGTCTACTGGCGATATACTTTCCCTATCTTACTGATTATGCGTTTTTCCGCCGCTAGGAACTCGGGGGACTTGCGTGGGGTGCGCTTGACATATCCCAAAGCATTGACCGGGGTATGGCACGGCGTCACTGCTCTCCAAAGCTCCCCCTCCTTTTGGTTTCCTCCTTCTCTTGCTTAACTTATGTCTAGCTTTCTTTCAAATCGCTCAATATTCGGCTGTTGTTGATTGGGGCGACTTCTTCTTCCTTTTCTTGTCAATAGTGGCTGTTCCTCAGGCGTTCTGTCTTATCTCCTTACTTTGTATTCCTACTTTTCATTAATGATCTTCTCACCTGCACTTCTAACTCTATTCACTCATATGCGATGACTCGACCCTTCATTCTTCAAACTCTTTCAGATTCTGCTCCTTCCTTTTACTTCTAGAATGCCTCTCGTCTTAATATTTTCCGATTTCTATTCTCGCTGATTATGGATAGAATTTCCGGGTGGGGTCGTCTGAACCTTTGGGAAATTCAATTCTTTAAAAACTCAACTTCTACAAATCTCCCTCTTAAAGACACCTTCTAAAACTTTCCTATCTCTTTCGACGTTCTCTCGTCTCTCCTGTGGACAATATAAACATCCTTGGCCTTTAACATAAACCAAAAAAATGTCTTCATTGGAAACCTCACATTTCCACAACGGTTGCGGACTGTTCAAAGCGTGTCCTCAAGGGTGAAGCTGGCGAAATGTCACGAAGATATTCTGCTTTAGAGCTTAGCCGAGGCATTTTTTATTTTTCCTTTATTTTTTTTTTTTTTTCTTTTTTTTTTTTTTTTTTTTTGTTTTTTTTATCTTTTTTTTTATTCTTTCTATGCTCCTCGTTACCCACACCACTGTACTCCATGTTCGCGTACCGGGTGAGGGATACAAAAGGGCCTCGATCCGCCCTTGTATTATGAACGTGACGCGTTAGCACTGCTCTCAGTAGTCTGGGGGGGCGTCGGTGACTCAGGTTTTTCGACCCATCCTCCACGGGCTCTGATGATTATTGGCAGACGAATAGCGGAGTGTTGAGTCAAACGGCAAAAAAAGACTATTCAACTGTCCGTGTTCTTTCTATTTTCAGGCTTGGACCTCTATCTTTGCGGCGCGAGTTTGAGTGCTTTATCTCTTTCTATAGGTACCACCGTTAGCCGGCAACGCTATGCTCGAGCGGGGGAAAACTTTTTCACTCGCGTTATGCACACCACCTTTTAAGAAGGCCCTCGTAGCACCCAAGTGACTGTGGGGGGTGGAGGGCAGAGTACCGTGTCGCGGCACATGAAGTTTATTCGTGTTGATATCAGCAACATCCAGACTTAGTTCGCGCGGTGGCCTCCTTCTGTCCTTGCCACACTCTGGTCTGCTGGAAATTTCTCTTCCATTCTTCTGTGTTTTGTCCTTTCTTACTCAATTTAATTTTCCTCCCTCACTTTTTAAAGCCGCGTTGTCTGTGCTCATCTGGCGTAATTGTCACTGTAGTTGAGAGTTTGATCTGGTTGTTGTTTTTAACCACCCCCTCCTTTGAATAGCGGCAATTGCCCGTGAGCGGCGGGTGTTGATATACCTTAAAAAACTATATTGTATATTATATATACTTACGTAGTTAGTATAATTCTAGTTTTAATATATATAGTTAGTACTACTTATTATATATATATATATATATAATATATATATATATATATATAATATATATCAGTGGCGTACCTGGAAGAGTACTGTAATATGATATATAAGGTAGGTATAATATATATATATAGTATATATAATATAGTATAATTAGTATATAATTATATAGTATTTATATGATGAGGATAATGATATGTATAACATACATACATAACAGTGATATAATTAAATATATATATATTAGTAATAGATAGAAGGTATAGTATAATATATATTGATATAAATAATATTGGTGTTAAAATATGTAATAGCTATAGGGTAGTTAGTATATAGTAGTATATATATATACGTATAATATATATATAGTATAATAGTATATATATATTAAGTATAGTATATATAGTATATATATAGTAATATAATATTTATATATATATAATATATATATATATATATATATTATTATATACTATATATATTTTTAGTATATAATAATATAATATAATATATATTATATATATATTATATATATATAATATACAGTATATATTGTTATGTAGTATATATTATATATTTATTATTAGTATAATATATATATATTTTAAATAGGTAGTAATAATAATAGTAATTATACTATATATATATAGTAGCTACTAGGGTAGGTATATATATATATATATTATATATATATATATATATACTATAATAAATTATCTGATCTACTATATATATATATATATATATATATATATATATATAATATAGTGATATATATATATTATAGTGAGGAGTGTGATATATATATATTATGAAAAGTGTCATCACAGGACGCGTAGCAAGGCCATGGGTGTTTAAAACAATTCTGCTCGTGAAAACCCCACAATCAGCACTCGTTGCACTGCAGATCTCTGGTCTACTTCTAGGGATTGTGAAATGAAGTGAGTTCGAAGATTAATATTTGAAATATATATAGCTTATTTATACCAAATAATATATATAGTATAATAAGTATATATATTAATAATATTATATATATTATATTATATATATAATATATATATATTAAAATTTGCCGAGATAGTTGGCTCCCAGCACAAAAACCATCCTTGCCCATTTTTGCAATTAGATAAAAATTCTGCTATTGCACCTTCCTTCTCAATGCTCTTGGAACCTATATAAATACTATATTATATATAATATCTATTTTATTTATTATGTCGTATATATACTATATATAGTATTATAATATAATATATATATATATATATATATAAATATAGTATATTCTTATCGGTGATTAATATATTCAGTATCTTATATATATTATATATATTAGTATATAGTAGTATAGTATATAGTATACGTATACCTCCTATATATATATTTTATTTATAGGATAATAGTATATGATATATAATATTATGTTATAAGAGTAATAAATTATTAGTATATTATATATACTATATATTATAATATATATAGTATATATATACTATATATATTATATTACTATATTGATATATTATATATATAGTATATATAGTATTAAGTTAATATATAGTGATACATACAGTATAACTCAATAATACTAATATATATATATATATAAATATCGATAGTGACGTCACTATCGTATAGTAATGACTATATATAGTATACTATATATATAGTATATGGTAGTATATATATATTAATTATATATATATTATATATGTATATAGTGAATATATATATATATATAATATATACGATCTATTTATCTATAGTTATATACTATTCGTTATGATAACATACTACTAATATTAATATATATATACCGATATATATTTAATATAATATATATATATAGTTATTATTATATATATAGTGAGAGTGAGGTAACCTCTCTTAATAAATAGCTCTTATCTGACTATATATATATATATATATATATATTATAAATATAATCTTTGGGGCATTGTTAGGTGTGAGATAAGTTGATAAAATGAGGAAAGGAACGTAGCTAGAGAGTTGTGGTGGTGTGAAAAAGTAGGTAAATGAGAGAATAAATGAAAGTTTACGTTGATGTTTTCGTCATTTGTGGAAAGAAATGAATGAAGGTCGGTGGTTTAAGCTAATGTTTAGTGGTGACTGGCTGGGGGAATCGACCGGCTGGTGAGACCGAAGAAAAAAGTGGATTGAGTCAGTAAAGATATGCGATGAGGAGTGAAAATGTAGTTTGGCAGAGGAGCAGAAAGAAAGGTGCATTAATAGGCAGTGAATAGCAGTGGCTTTGAATACGTACGACATCTGGACTTAGCGGTCTGACATCTCGTCTCTACTCTCTCCATCCTCTCTCTCTCTCTCTACTATACTCATCTCTCTCTCTCTCTCTGCCTCTCTCTCTCACATCTCTCTCTCTGCTCTCTCTCTCTCTCTCTCTCATCTCTCTCTCTCTCTCTCCTGCGTCTCTCCTCTCTCTCTTCCTCTCTCCTCTCTCTCTGCTCTCTCTCTCTCTCTCTCCTCTCGTCTCTCTCCTCTCTCTCTCTCTCCTCTCTCTACTCTCTCTCTCCTCTCTCTCTCTCTGCCCTGCTCTCCTCTCCTCTCTCTCTTCTCTTCTCTCTCTACATCTCTTCAGACGATACTCTCCTACTCTCTCTCTCTCTCTCTCTCATGCGGTCCTGACATCCCTCTCCTCCGTCTCTCTCTCTCTCTCATCTCTTCTCTCTCTCATCTCTCTCTCTCCCCTCTACTCTCCATCTCTCATCTCATCTTTTCTCTCCTCTCTCTCTCTCACTCTCGTCTACTCTCTCTCTCTCTCTCTCTCTCTGACATATTCCAGGTAATAACGTAGTGAATTCCTGACGTGTTATTACCTCCTTGGCTCCGCCCTTACTCATAGAGGAAATTGTTGCACCCTTGATTTTGTCACCCAAGAACGTGGTTGCTAGAAGGTTTGTATACTCTGTGCGTCTACTCAGACCGTTCTTCATCCAATCATATACTCTTCCTGACCTCTCACGTATGAGATTCACCTTGCCGTTCTATGTGTGATTGTAGTGGTCTTACACTCTCCTGTGTCAGAGGAATGTACCATAGTACCTTTCTCCTCAAGCCCCTCCCTGATATCCCGTCCTATTGCCCCTTTAACTACTCCCTGTTATTACCACAAGCTTTTCCTTAAATGTTAAGTTCTAAGTTTGAAAATAGTGAAGCCATTGTGTGTCTTTTCTTAATGTGTGTGTTTTCAGGCATCAGATATCTTGAGCAGGCGTGGCTCCTGACGTAAGATATCGCTCATCAACTTAATTATATGTGATTTACTTTCTGAGTTATACGTGTTTGGGACCTGTCTAGATTGCGACTCTGTACGATTATCTAACTGGTCTATTCCGGGCTGATTCCTGTATGCTCTTGGTCGTCGGTGTCTAGGTGCATATATTTACATCGAAAGTCTTGACTACTTTCTGTTTTCGCCTGCGATGGCTACGCACCTTACCACCAGTCTGGGAAAAAGAAAGTGCTTTCGCGTATTTGGCACACCCAAGACTTTGGATTTCTCAGAGGGTTTCCCATCTTTCGGTTCATATTCGAGATTCCTGTCCCTTTATTTCAATTTTCCGGTGCGGTGTTTCATTCTCTCAATCCATTCAAATTACTGTTCCAAGTTCTCCCACTCTCTTTATTATTTTATTAATGACATTCATCTGTCAACTTCACCAACTTAATCTGATGCTCTCGAGGTATTGGTTCGTAGCTTCATTACTTTTTTCGATTTTTAAGAAATGTGCCTTTGATGCACTTGGACCCCGAAATCTGCTACCGTCATTTCTGAACTTATTTGCAAAGAGTAACTTGCATGTTTCATTACAACTCCAATAATCTCTCACCACACATACCATTATTATCGGAAAACCCCCCAAAAACACACACCTCATTAATATTCCCTTCTCCAGACCTATGATGAGTGGTATTATTTTCCTTTCTCTTTGTTCAGACTGATCCTCATCAACCAGTCTTGTATAATTCTGTCAAAATATGCGCATCTTCTGGATATGAGTGGGTTAAACCGCCTTTATTTACCCCTTAAATGGACCACCTTAAAACTAGAACAAGACTTGTTTCAGAAGCCTGAGTACACTTCTTCATTTCTATCACTCGTAATTAAAATGATTTAGAAAGAAATTTTCTACTAAGTGCTTCTGATATTCCGTTATAAAAAAAATTTGTCCATTACCATTCAAACATAGAGTGTTTACCTTTATCTTATCTCCAGAGACGTTAATCAGATAACATTATAAAAATAATAATCAGATAATAATATATAATAATAATAATATATAAAATAATAATTAATAATTAAGTAATTAATATTTCTGTTGGTTTACCGCGATTTATGTACCAGGGTATAAGAATAAGTAAAAACTCTACGTTATAAGTATATAAACTTGGATGTTGTAAATCCAGATGTATGCGGTACGGTGAGTATGATATGCCCCAAGTCAGCTGACTCTATTAGCTATTGTATATACTATTAGGTATATATTATAATACTTGATGGAGCCCTCCTCGAGTATGATAAAAGAAAGGTTCGCTCCCTGTTTTCTCTTGCGAGAGGGCGGACACGATGTGACTTTGGGCTGAGTGTTCGAATATGGAAATGCCCTGAGGTGGGGGGAGAACACTGCCGGATTGAGGCAAAAACAGTATCACCTCTAGGCCTGGAGAAGGAAGAGTGTGTTCACAAGCCCTATCGATTTGAGATCGAAAGAAAGAGGAGGAGAGGACGCCAGAGAACCGAAACTGAGGACCGAACTGACCCGACTGTGAC
>JABUQX010097369.1:0-28717 GCA_015478945.1 Trachelipus rathkii | reverse complement strand
TATCATTTACTATGATTTATATACAGAATTATTTCCATGTAGTGTACCTTCAAATCAAAAATACATCTTTTAACTTCTTAAAATTACGCTTTTTTCTTAAATTTTCACATACAAAATTTAAACTCTTATGAGTATTTACAATTTTTTCTAAATTTTCAAAACATTTTTAAATTATTTTGGTAAACTTTGATTCACATTCCTTACTTTGTATGAGGGACACTTAAATTTCCAGCATTCTGAAAAATTTTATGCTTTTCATTGAAATCACTATTCAAAAAGTCAGAAGCAACGGCTACTTCAGTTATAGATTTGCTCCTAACAAGCATATAATAGTTTAATGTCTTTAAATTGGACGTTTGTTATATATGAAATTCAATATTTGTTTTTATATTAGCTTCAACATATTTTCATTAGTTGTGATAACCTGTTTTAATATAAAAACATCGCTATTAAATCTACGCTCTCATTCTAAAAATCCTTTCGTCTTTTTTCTTCAAATTTTAAAATTACCACGTTACATCATGGTACTTTGAGTCGATTGTTGACCCCCTAAATTCAACATTGTTGAAACTATTTTGTTAAAACTCTTTAAATTGAGTTTTTAAATCGGTGATAATTCAGCATTACGATACAACAGTACAATGTGTATTCAATTGAAAGATGCAATTTTCATAAAAGGCAGAAAAAGAGAATTTATTAATAGTTTAGGTCTGTCTTAATATGCTGATGTTTTTCACATTAGAAGAATTATTTACAATAATTCTGTTTTATATACCAACTTATCTTCGATTTCAGTTAGGCGAAAGATTTATCTGTTTTAGATAAAAAATTTTTAACTTAAAATTACGGCTTTGCTATATTAAATTTTCAACATTACAATTTAGAACTCTTAAAAAAGTACGGGTTTTCCTAAAATTTCAACATTTTTGAAAGCATTTGGTATCTTTAAATTGAGTTTAGTTTTTAGACGGTATTTCCAGCATTTTGAAAAATAATGTTGTTTTCATTGATATGCAACTTTCAAAAAGCAGAAAAAGCGAATTTATTAATAGTTTAGGTTTCTTAAAATTATCGTTTTTAATGAAATTTCAATAGTTGTTTATATACCAATATTTCATTAGTTGTGAAATCGCTGTTTTAATAAAAAATTAACTTCTCAAAAAAAAAAAAAATATTACGCTTTTTTCTTAAATTTTTCACATTACAAAATTTTATAAACTCTTATGAGTACGATTTTTCCTTAAATTTGATCCACATTTTGAAAGTATTGGTAAATCTTAAGATTGACCGAATTTCTAAAGAAATTTTCTGCTGTCATTTGAAAAAACTATTGTGTGTTCATTGTAAATGAAAATATAGCCCATAACATGAACTATGGCTGTCAGCCCCGAGTACGTTTAATTTAATTGCGATATCTTACGGGTTGTCTTAAATTAAGACGTTTTTATGAAATTTCAATATTTTTTTATTACTAACCCCGATATTTCATTAGTTGTTAGAACTGGCTTAATAAAAAAATTGTAATTCTAAAGAAATTTTTCTGTGACATAAGAAATCTTAAAGAAATTGTAAAGAAATTTTCAAGTTTTTCGGAAATTTTTTCACCACATTTAAAATTATTTGGTAAAATCTTAAAATTTGAACCTTTTATCTGGTATTTTTCCAGTCATCTTTTGAAAAAATAATGTGTTCAATTTTGAAATGCTAATTTCAAAATTTCAGAAAAGTGAATTAGTTAATAGTTTTTAGGTCGTAGTTTAAATTGACTGTTTTTTAATGAAATTTCAATACATACTTGATCCATTCTAATCAACAAAATTTCATTAGTTGCTGATAAACCTGTTTTAATAAATATTTTAACTTCTATAAATTACGCTTTTTTTGATTTAAATTTCAAAATACACAAGAATTTTAGACCAAAACCTCGTTTAAAAGCGACGAGTATGTTTCCTAAATTTACAAACATTTGAAAATTACTCTTTTGGTCTTAAATCTTAAATTGAGTTTTAACGGTATTTTCAGGCATTTTTTGAAAAAATAATGTGTTTTCATTTAGAAATGCAATTTCAAAAAAGCAGAAAAAAGAATTATTTAATTGTTTTAGGTGTTCTTAAATTTACATTTTTTAATAAATTTCTAATATTTGTTTTATACCAAATATTTCATTAGGGATGAAAACGTTTTAATAAAAAATTTTAAACTTCTAAAATTACGCTTTTTGCTTAATAATTTTCACATTACGAATTTTAGAACTCTTAAAGTACGATTTTCCCTTATAATTTCAACATTTGAAAATATTTGGAAAATACCGTTAAAATTGAGTTTTTAACGTAATTCAGCATTTAAAAAAGATGTGTTTCATTGAAATGCCAATTTCAAAAAGCAGAAAAAAGGATTTATTAATTGTTTTAGGTGTTCTTAAATTGACGTTTTTAATTAGCAAAATTTTCAATAATTTGTTTTAATATACCAATATTTCATTTAGTTGTGAAAACCTGTTAAATAAAAAAATTTTAACTTCTAAAATTGACGGCTTTTCTTAAATTTTCACAATTACAAATTTGTAGAACTCTTAAAGTACGATTTTCCCTAATTTTCAACATTTAAATTATTTGATGTTTAAAATCCTTATAATGAATCAATGGTTATTAACTAGGTATTTTTCAGCATTTTTGAAAAAGATCAATGTGTTTTCAATTGAAACATGCTATTTCAAAAAGCAGATAAAGTTAATTTAATATTTTATGGTGTCTTAAATTGACGTTTTTCAATGAAATTTTTATATTTTTGTTATATATAAAATAATTCATAACTTGTGAAAAACTTAGTGAAATTTGACATTAATTTAACTTCTAAAATTACGCTTTTCTTAAATTTTCACATTCTACAAATTTTTGACTCTTAAAGTACGATTTTTCTTAAATTTCTACATTTTGAAATTATTTTAACAATCTTTAAAAATTATTAAAGAGGGCACAACCAGTATTTTCCAGCATTTGAAAAAAAATGTGTTTCATTGAAATGCAATTTCAAAAAGCAGAAAAAGTGAATTATTAATAGTTTTTTGTGGTGTCTTAAATTGACGTTTTCTAATGAAATTCAATTTGTTTTTATGTACCAAATATGTCATTAATTGTGATAAACACTGTTTTTAATTAAAAAAAATTTTTAACTTCTAAAATACGCTTTCTTAAAACTTTTCACATACAAAATTCTAGAACTCTTAGAAAGTACGTTTTTCCTAAAAATTTCAACATTTTTGAAAATTATTTGGTAAACTTCAAAAATTGAAGTTTTTACGGTATTTTTCAGCATTTGAAAAAAAAATGTGTTTCATTCTTGAAAATTGGCTATTTGCTCAAAAGCAGAAAAGTGATATTTATAGATAGTTTAAGGGTGCTCTTAAACTTGAAAATCGTTTTTTCAGACTTGAAATTCAATAATTTGTTTTCCCAACCAATTTTCCCAATTGCTGTGAAAACCTGTTTTAAATAAAAAAATTTAAATCTAAAATTAGCTTTTTTCTTTAAATTATTCACATTACAAATTAGAACTCTTAAAAGTTACTTATTTTTCCCTATTTTCACATTTTGAAATTTATTTGTTTAAATTCTTAAAATTGAGTTTTTAGTTTTTTAACGGTGTATTTTCAGCAATTTTTGGAAAAAGAATTGTGGTTTCATTGAAAATTGCATTCCAAAAGCCCACGGGAAAAAGAATTTATTAATGTTTTTAGGTGTCTGAAATTATGGTTTTTTAATGAAATTTTCAATATGGGTCACACATTATGAATACAGCATAATGTGTTGCCAGAACCCTTCTGTGGATTCAAAAATCTTTAAACTGTTCCAAATACATTACCCCTTTTTCTTAAATTTTCATCCATTACAAAACGTAAGATTCTATAAAAAGTACGATTTTTTCATTTAAAATATTCAACATTTTGAAAATTATTTGGTAAATCTTAAATTCGAGTTTTTAACTGGGATTCAGCTAAATTTGAAAAAATTAAATGTCGTTCATTTTTCAACGGTATTTCAAAAAGCAGAAAAATTGAATTTATTTAACCAGTTTTAGGTGTCTTATAATTGAAACGATTTAAATGAAATCAATATTCTGTTTTATATAACCAAATATTTCATTAGTTGTGAAAATATGTCTTGTAGTAAAAAATATTATATTTGTTTTGACAAATTAAGCTTTTTTACTTAAATTTCTACAATACAAATTTTGAACTCTTAAAGTACAATTTTTTCTAAATTTCAAAATGCTGAAATCCTTACTTTGGTAATTCTTAAAAATTGAGTTTTTAACGGTATTTCAGCATTTTTGAAAAAAAATGTTTTTCATTGAAAATGCAATTTCAAAAAAGCAGAAAAGAGATTATATTAATTGTTTTAGGTTGTCTTAAATTTGACTCGGTTTTGGGCAATGAATGTTCAATATTTGTTTTTATATTACCAAATATTTCATATGATTATGAAACTGTTTTTTAATAAAAAATTTTAACTTCCCTAAAATAACTTTTTCTAAATAAAGTTTTACATATAGCGATTTTAGAACTCTTTTAATTAAGTAGAATTTGTTTCCTAAATTTCAACTTGAAAATTATTTTAGGTAAATCTTAAAATTTGAGTTTTTAAACGTTATATTTCAGCATTTAAAAAAATAATCTTATTCAAGATCAGAAATGAAATTTCAAAAATTAAGCGCAAAGAGAATTAATGTTTAGGTGTCTTTCAAATTGACGTTTTTTAATGAAATTTCAATATTTGTTTTTATATACCAAATATTTCATTAGTTGTGAAAACCAGTGTTGTTTAATAAAAAATTTTTAACTTCTTAAAATTACTGCTGTGGCCTTAAAAGTTTCACAGTACAATTTAGCAACTTCTTAAATGTACGATTTTTCCTTAATTTATCAAAACATTTGAAGATTTTTTGTGTTAATTTCTTAAAAATTGAGTTTTTAACTGGTTTTTCAGCATTTGAAAAAAATAGTGTGTTGCATTGAAAAGCAATTTCCAACATAAGCAGAAAAGAGAACTTTATTAAAGTTTGTAGGTGTCCTTAAATTGAGTCGTTTTTAATGAATTTCATATTTGTTTATATACCAAAATACTTTCGATTAGTTGTGAAAATCCTGTTTTAATAAAAATTTAACTTCTAAAATTACGCTTTTTCTTAAATTTTCACATTACAAATTTAGAACTCTTAAAAGTACGATTTTTCCTAAATTTCAACATTTAAAATTATTTGGTAAATTTTAAAATTGAGTTTTTAACGGTATTCTCAGCATTTGAAAAATTTAATGTGTTTCATTGAAATGCTATTTTCCAAAAAGCAGAAAGTGAATTTATATTAATAGTTTTAGGGTGTCTTAAATTGACGTTTTTAAATGAATTTCAATAGTTTGTTTTTAATATACACAAATATTATCATTAGTTGTTGAAAACCTGTTTTAGATAGAAAAATTTTAATTGCTAATATTACGCTTTTTCTTAAATTTTCACAGCTACAAATTTTTAATACTCTCTTAAAAGTACGTATTTTTCCTAAAATTGCTTTTTAACATTTGAATTATTCGGTAAATCTTAAAATTGGAGAGTTTTACAACAGTATTTCAGCAATTTGAAAAATAATGGTGTTCATTGAAATGGCAATTCACAAAAAAGCAGAAAAGTGATTATTTTAGGTGTATTAATAGTGTTCTTAAATTGACGTTTTTTAATGAAATTTCAATATTTTGTTTTTATAATACCATAAATTTCATTAGTTGTTGAAAAACCTGTTTTAATAAAAACATGTTAACTTCTAAAATTACGCTTTTCTTAAATTTTCATATATAACAAAGTTAGAACTCTTAAAAATACATTTTCTAAATTCATCATTTCTTGATCAATTTTTGGGTAAATCTTAAAATTGAGTTTTTAATTGGGTTTTTTTCAGCATTGAAAAAATAATGTGTTTTCATTTTATTGAAATGCTATTTCTAAAAGTAGAAGAAGAAAAGCTGAATTTTATTAGTGAAGTTTTAGGTGTCTTTAAATGACGTTTTTTAATGAAATTTCAATATTTGTTTTTTTATTTATACCAAATAATTCATTAGTTGTGACAAACCTGTTTAGTTTAAAAAAACTTTTAAACATCTTTAAAAATTTCCGCTTTTTCTTAAAATTTTCACATTACACAATTTAGAACTCTTAAAAGTTACGATTTTTTCCTAAATTTTCAACATTCAGTAAATTATTGTGTAATCCTAAAATTAGGTCTTATATAACGGTTTATTTTCGAGCAATGAAAAAAGAAGAATGTGTTTTCAATTGAATACTATCTTACAAAAGTCAGAAAAGAATTTTGCATTAACTTGATTTAACTTTCGTTATAAGATTGAGTCAAGTTTATTAAAATCAAAATCAACGTTGGACTATATATACCAAAATATTTCATTGTTGTGAAAACCTTTTTTTTTATAACAATAAAATATTTTAATCTT
The DNA here is from genome assembly GCA_015478945.1 of Trachelipus rathkii. Taxonomy (NCBI): domain Eukaryota; kingdom Metazoa; phylum Arthropoda; class Malacostraca; order Isopoda; family Trachelipodidae; genus Trachelipus; species Trachelipus rathkii. Next base: position 22,221 of record JABUQX010097369.1, on the reverse strand, counting down.
CTAAAAATTTACCCTTTTTCTTAATAAAAATATTTCACATTACAATTTTAGAAACTCTTAAAATGTATGATTTTTCATAAATTTTCCAACCCATTTGAAATTATTTGTAAATCTTAAAAATGAGTTTTTAACGGTTATTTTCAGCATTGAAAAAAATAATGTGTTTGATTGAAATGATATGCTATTTCAAAAAAGCAGAAAAGTGAGTTCATTAATATTAGATGTATTAAATGACGTTTTTTAATGGAAATTTCAATATTTTTTTTTATAAACAAATATTTATTAATTTTGATGAAAAAATATGTTTTTATCAAAAAATTTTAACTTTTAAAATTAGCTTTTTTCTTAAATTTTCACATTAAAATTTTCCATCTTATAAAGTACTGTATTTTTTTTCAAATTTCACATTTTGATAATTATTTGTTAAAAGTCTTATAAATATGTTAGTTTTTTTAACGGTTCATTTTCAGCATTATTAAAAATAATAATTTGTTTTCTTGAAATGCAAATTTCAAAAGGCAGAAAAAAGAGAACTTATTAATTGTTTAGGTGTCTAATTGACGTTTTTTAATTAGAAATTTCAATATTGTTTTTAAATATACAAATATTTCATTAGTTGTTGAAAACCTGTTTTTAATAACAAATTTTAACTCTTAAAATTACGCTTTTGCTTAAATTTTTCAACAGTTACAAATTTAGAACTCTTAAATAACGATTTTTCCTAAATTTCAACTTCTTAAATTATTTGGTATTCTCTAAAATTGAAGATTTTTATACGGTATTTTCAGCCATGTCTGAAAAAATAATGGTGTTTCATTGAAATGCAATTCAAAAAGCAGAAAAGAGAATTTGATAATTGTTTAGGTGTCTTTAAATTGACGTTTTTTAATTGAAATTTTTCAATATTTGGTTTTTTAATATACCGTAATAAATTCATTATTGTGTGAAACCTGTTTTAAAACAAAAATTTTAACTTCTAAAGATACGCTTTTTGCTTAAACCCTTGTCACATTACAAATCTTAGAGGAAACTCTTAACAGATTTTCGATCATAAACATTCAAGAATTGGCTTCCATCTGGTAATTCTTTAAATGCAGTTTTTTAACGGTGAATTTGTGTTTGAAATATAATTAATGTTTAATTGAATGCAACATTTCAAAAGCAGAAAAAGAGAATTTATTAATTGTTTGAGGTTTCTTATAATTCACTGTTTTTTAATAGAAATTTTCAATATTGTTTTATTATACCAAATATTTCATTAGTGTGAAAAACCTGTTTTAATAAAATTTAACTTCTAAAATTACGCTTTTTATTAAATTTTCCTATTACGAATTTAGAACTAAAAGTATCGATTTTTTTCTAAATTTTCAGACATTTGAATTATTTGGTAAATCTTAAAAATTGAGTTTATAACTCGAAACTTGCATTACTATTAAATAATAATATTGTGCTTTCATACTGTAGTATAGATCAAAATTTCAGAAAGAGAATTTGTTTAGTTAACTGGAAGTCTATAAATTGACTGTTGCTAATTGAATGTTTCATTATTATTTTTTTATACAAATATATTTGGTAAATGCTTTAAATATTCTGTTTTAATAGAAATTTTCAATTTCAATAAATTTCTCTTTTTCTTAAACTTTTCACATAACATATTTAGAACTCTTAAAAGTACGATTTTTCTGAAATTTTCAACATTTTGAATTATTTGGAAATTCTAAAAATTGTAGGATTTATAACTGGTATTTGCAGCAATTTGAATAAAATAATTGTTGTCTTCATTGAATATTGCTAATTTCAAAAGGGCTAGAATTGATTTTATTTTAATAAGTTTTAGTTTTTATTTTTTGGTTTATTTATTTAGAATTTCAATATTGTTTTATCATCTATACAGTCATAGGGATAAACAACTTTTAATCCCCAAAAGGTAGTGTTTAATACTATTGTAATAATAATAATATTCTTAAGGCGCTATTTTCTCTATAATTATCTTTAAAATTAACAAATTTAGAAACTCCTCATAACAGTTTGCATGTTATTCGTGATTTTTATGCTCTAAATTTTAACATTTGGAAATTAATTGGCCTCTGCCCTCTTCTCTCCGATAAGAGTTAATATGCCCTTTAGACATTCGAGCCCCATAGCTTGCCTTAGTCTTTTTAACTTGGTGTGATTTTTCGTAATATGTATATATCTGAAGACCGATTCACGGTAAGTAAGTGTCGATGTTTTCATGAAATGCAATGTTTCAAAATAGCTAGAATGGGAAGAGATTTTAATTAATTTCTGTTTAGGAGACAGATTTAAATTTGTATCTATTTTTTCTGAATTTGAATGCTTTTTTTCTATGCATTAATTGTGTTTTTTATTTATTACCATTAATATTTCATGTTATTTTGTTTGTAAAATGCTAGTTTTTCTATTAAATAGATTCATTAACGAATATGTAACTTCTAAAATTACGCTGTTTGCTATAAATGATTTCACATTATCGAATGTTAGAACTCTTAAAGCAATGTTACGATTTATTTTTCAGGCGCTTAAGTTTCTCACTAGCGATCGTTTCTTGATTCACTTATTTGGTAAGCATCTTAAGAAGACTCGTCGAGTTTTTTAACGAATATTCTGCACTCGCAGTTGTGTTGTATGGAATGTTCCACTATAGACTTTTCTTGCTATTCATGAATTCAAGAGTTTTTACGATATCCAAATTTTATCGCCAGGTAGAGAAATAGAGGTACAGGAGATTATATTTATTTCTCGGTTTAAAGTTTGTGTTTCTTTTATATCCATTACAGTTTTCGACGATTGGATTTTTATCGACGCTTACTTGGTTCAAATTTTCTAATTCAGAATTACTCTTTGTTTTACATTGTTTATTACCTCACATGACTCTGTCTCATTAGCTCTTGTGTGAATACCTACCCGTTTTTTTCAAATAAAAGCAGTTTTAAATTTATCTTTTATTTACTCTTTTTCTCTTAAATTTTTCCACATACTAAATTTAGAACTCTATAATTAGTATTTACGATTTTTTCTTAAAAAGTTTCAACACTTTTGAAGTGATTATTTGCTTGTGTAACACCCTTTTAAATTGTTGAGTTTTTTTCGATCCGGCTCCTTATATATATATCAGCATTGATGCAATAAAACCTTAGAGTGTTTCAATTGAAAATGCTATATTAACAAAATAAAGACCAAAAAGTTGAATTTTATTGGCAGTAAGGCCAATGACACGAATCGTTTTTTTTTAATGAAAAGTTTTAATTTCAATGTCTGTTTTTATATACCAAATTTTTCATGAGTTGTGAAAAGAAAACCTGGTTTTCTAATAATAATTATTTTTAATCGGAAACAGCGCGTTTTCTTAAATTTTTTAAAATTTACATAAGTTTAGAACTCTTAAAAGTTACGATTTTTCCTAAATTTAACATTAGAATTATACTAGTCACACAAAAAAAATAAAAATTATTCACGGTCAATTTTTCAGACACTAGGCAACAATTCAATGAATGTTGTGGTTTCTGAAACTGCGTCTCACTCGCGAATTTTCAAAACTCGCCCAGCCGAATCTAATGATTCTTCTAAACTCTAACATTTACATTTTCTTTTATGTAAGAAATTCAAATATTTGTTTTTTTATATACCAAATGAGTTGTGAAATTAGTTGTTTACATTATAACAATCGTTTAATTAAAAATTTATACTTATTTAAAATTGCGGATTTTTCTCAAAATGGCTATACATTCACATTTAGAATTTAGATAGGAACTGCTTAAAAGTACTATTCTTTTCGCTTATAGTTCTCAACCATTTGAACTATTATTTTCGTCGTATAATCGGTCCTTAAACATTTGCTTACGGTTTTTTTAACGTTTCGTGGAGTTATGTTTTTACCCTTTGAAAAAATAAGTTGTTGCATTGAAGATAATGCACATTTTCAACAGAGTCAGTAAAGGGAATTTATTACATTGTTTTTATGCTGATTTACTCCCTCCGGATTACCATCGAACATACCGCTGTCTTAAATTATGGTTTATTGTATATCATTGAAATATTCAATATTAAATGAATGACATCATCTCCAACTTCAAACCTTTTCCATTTCAGTAACTCAAAAACGCCTGTTTTAATAATTTAATACACTTTTAAGTTCTAATAAATTACGCTGTTTGTTCTTTTGAAAATTCTTACATGGTAGGCTAAATTTAGATTACTCTGTGTAATTTTTTATAGTAACACGGATTCGTTTTCCTAAATTTTCAACATTTAAAATTATTTGGTAAATCTTAATAATTGAGTTTTTAACCGTTTTAATTTTTCAGCATTTGAAAAGAATATAATTTGTTGCTCGTTCACTGAAAGCTAGTTCAAAAAAGCAGAAAAAGTAAAGTTATTGAAATGTTTTAGTGGTGTTTAAATTGACGTTTTATTTAATTCTTTGAAGGTGTCAGATTATAAATACAGCCGACCAAAATATTCAATATAGTAACGGGAAAACTGAAACTAACAAGTTATAGTAAGAAAATATCTCCTGAGAAGCTCACCGATACATTACGCCTTTTTTCACTTCCAAATTTTTCACATTACCATTACGAATCTGTGCCTTTAAATAGTAACGTTATTTTTACCCTCAAATTTGTTCTAACATTTGAATAATATTTCCTGTAAATTCCTCTAACTACTTGAGTTATTTATTTATAACTGGTGAACCTTCTCCTTTTTTACCTCCTTTACCATCTACCTTCTGCACTAATTTTCACACACAAACAACGAGTCACCATGATCTGTTTATCATCTTGGGAAAAAAGATGTCAATTCTAGTCATATACACAAAAAGTGACACAGAGCACAAAAGAGAGAAGTATTAATTAATATATTGAGCTATTTTCAGAATAAACTGGGATAGACTAATCCTTGACATACTTATATTTGATATTCTTGATTACAGTTTTTAATAAGCTATGAGAAAAAATTTTATTCAAATAAAGATAATTTTTATTACTTTCATTATCTTCATTTATACCTAATTGTAGGTTTAATAAAAAGATCTTTGTAATTTGTCGACGTTAATAATTAAAAAGCTCATGTATTAATAAAAAAAAAAAGTCATTAACCTTATTACCTTAAAATTATTACCCTCTTTTCTTAAAATTTCAACAAAACTTTAACATATATAATATCAAGATGATACAATATTCATTTAACAAATAGTATAACACCAATTTTCTTATTAATTCGTATATACATCCTGTTTCCTTACCGAATTGAATGTGCTATATTTGGTAATCTTATATAAACAATAGAGTTATATTTTATAACAAAGTACTACACTCTTTATCATGTCATTTTGAGTAAAAAAAAACTAATAAATGTAAATAAATGATGTTCATTTTATATCGGCCAACTCTTTTTTCTAAATTATATTCCACAAATTATGAATATGCATGAAGAAGAAAAATAAGTAAGATATGCGAGGTGCTGATTAATTCTCAGAAAATCTATGGAAGAATAATTAAAGAATATACGACTATTATATATCCTCTTAACTTCGTGCGCATCCCGATACAAATAAAAGCAAATTGAAAGATGATTTTAAAACATGGATTTTGACGTGTGTTTTTAATAAAATTATCACAAAGATTGCTTCAAAGGAAACTTAAAAGTGTGTTAATTAAACTTTAGTAGTAAAAAATACAAAATATATATTCATATTAATTAGTGGTGTGAAATAATACTAAATATAGATTTTTTATGATTTAAAACGATATAAAAATTTCTTCGTAACGAAGCCTATTTATTAACAAATGTAGAAGCTTTTTCTTAATTTTCACTGCGCACTTCACTACAATTATTAACGATTATCATTATATAATATAAAAAAAAAAAAATTATACACGATCATTCATATGTTACTTATGAAAATTTATCTGATACTTAAATTGCTCAATTGATAAACTATTCAATATATCGTCGTAATTTAATATATATTTTTTATGCATTTTTTTTAATCATTTGGTTTATTTTATTTAACTGGTAATTTATTAAGAAGAAACTTATAAAAATGATAAATTAATGTTTGAATTACACTCATTTGATGTTTCATTGAAATGCCAATCTGATACAAAAAAAGTCTTATGTTTCAAAGAGACTAATTATATATAAAAATTCGTTCTTTCTACTTGGTGACTCTCTATTATCTGTTTTCTTGGTTTTTATGGGAGAGTGTTCTAATTACTCTCGTTATTTAATTATATATGCGACACTTCTTTGCTTATTTATGTCGTCTTTTTGTAGCGCGAACAACCCTGCTTTTTACCTTACTAATAGACAACCTTATACTCGTTTCTAACTTTCATAAAAAATTACGCTTTTAGCTATAAAATTTCTTCATTCACAACATATTTCTAGAACTCTAAAAGTGCTACAGGATTGTTCATAAATTGTCAGTTAACTATTTTGTAAAAATTATCACTCATGAGTAATTCTTTAAATGAGTGTTGGTTATAACGGGTCTTAATTTACCCGCATTTTGAGAACCGAAAAGTACAGCTGTCTCGTCATTTTGAAATCAGCACACACTCTCATAAATAGCAGAAGAATTGAGAAACATATTACTTTAATTGTCTTTTATGAGCCCATTTAAAAATATATATCTTGATCTTTCCAATCTTCTCTTTTTCCTAATAAAATTTCAATAGGTGTGTGGCTTTCGTGAATTTATACTATACGAACGTCAATTCATTTATAGATGTGTTTTGGTCGCTCCTTTAATATTCTCTGTCTCTAACATATATTCTCAAAAAAACTATATTCTTAAAATATATATAACTGATAACTTTATGCCTATCGTAAATTTTTCATCGAGGTTTAAAAATTGTGATAAAGATAAACCTTCTTAAAAGATACGATTTTTCATACTATAATACTATGGGAGAACTAGAGAATAGGAGAAATAAAAATATTGTTTTAAACGGCATATTTTCAGACCCATTATGAAAAAGAGCATTAGAAAATAATCTGTATGTTTTACTCTAAGTAACAAATTTTATATGTTAAAAAACTCTCAGGAAAAAAAAACAGGAGAATGATTTCATATTATTCAGACGTTGCTTCTTCGTTATTTATTTTAAAATTTCTTTCATAAGTTTTTAATTTTTGAGAAGTGAAATCACAAAATAAAAATGATATTATAAAAATATAACCGCACAATATCTATGTAAGCGAATAAGTGGATGTAAAACAACCTGTTTTGAAGTTAACAAGAAAGTTCTCAATTAAAATGCTACAAACTCTAAATCTCGGGTGCCTTATTTATAATAGAGTTTAGAAATTTTATACGCACATATTTTTACCGAATCTCAGATACTTCATTCAGCGATTATAGAGATTCAAACACTCGAATTATTTAATCCTATGAGAGTATCGCATGTTTGACACATCTCTTCAAGAAAAATGTATTTGGATAAATCTATAAAATTATTCCACTTCAGTTTTTTTTAAACGAGTAATATATTCATCGCATTTTGAAAAATATATTATTGATGGTTGCGATTACAATAGTGTTATTAATAATTTTATTTTTAGATAAGCAGTCATGTGTGTCAGCATAGATAAGAAAAAAGGAAATTTAATTCATTTGTCTGAAGGTAAATGAAGCTCAGACAAAGCTCCATCATTTTATCTAATGTTAATGAAATTCCAATATTTTTTTTTTGGTATAGCAAATATTTCATTAGTTGTGAATACCAGTTTTAATAAAAAATTTTTAACCTTCTAAGAGATTTTACACGGTTCGTAAAAGCGTTTTCTTATAAACATTTCGTCATGCATATTATTTGACATGGTACATATAGTTAAACTTGATAAATTTAGTCGAAAACTGCTTAAAATTTATTTTTTTCTAAATTTCAACATTTGAAATTATTTTGTTAATCAAAAATTGATATTGATGTCAAAGAAAACAGCCAAATATTCTTGTTTAGAGTGGTTTTTAACTCGGGTAATATTACATAGAACAAAATTTAGTGAAAAAAAATAATTTGTTTCATTATGAAATGCGGGTATTTACACACTTATAACGAAGCAGAAAGCTGATTTATTAAATAGTTTTTAGGTCTTAAATGAAATAGGACTTTTTATTTTTAATAAGGAGAATTATCGAGAAACTGTGATAATAATATTATTATTTTAACTGAGAAGTAATCTATAAAATACTTAGAAAGTTTCGTGAAATAACCTGTAGTAATTAATAAGAAAGAAAAAAATTTTATAGAATCATCTTTTTCTAAAATTATTCAGCTTTTATATCCATTTATTTTATAATTTTTTTGAAAGAATTGATTGTAGATACAAGTTTGAGTGACTTTTCCAGGGATTTTATCACTAATAATAATAATAATAATGTGAATAATAATTTGTTAAATCTGAAAAAATTTGAAGTTTTTCAAGGGTCTTTTAGATGTATTATTTAAATGGCTTGTCACTCATACGTGTGCGATTGTTACAATTATGAAAGTAAAATTATTACAATATTCACTGAAAAAGCAGTGAATAGTACAGACCGCAATATAACAGATGAGAGATAGTGTGTTATTTATATTTGTTTTAAAATATAGTGTATTATCCCATTGTGCATTTACATATGTTCTTTAAATGATATTTACTAAATTTCGCCAAATTCTACCTCTCGCACACCTTTCTTTTATTTCACGTAGGATGCATTGACGGCTTTAATTTCGAGTCATAGTTGCTCCTACACGCCAGCAATTTTAATAGAAAAGTGTGTTCTAATTTGCTAGACGGAATCACAGCTTTAAGCTTACCGTCTTTTAACTATTTCTCTTCAGCAAGTATGATATATCTAACGTAACATATTAAAATTAACATTTTGGATAATTAAACATACTCTTTAAATGTTTATTCTCGTAAGTAATCTTATAATTACATGGTAGTTTTTAAAACTGGATTTATCATGTTCAGCAAGGTGATTATAAGAGAATTGAAAGATGAAGAAATGATGTGTTAGTATGAAAAGGTAAGATGTATTTCTAAAGAAAGGTCAAACATTGTTACAATGACGATAACTAAGCTAGTCTCAGGTACAAAAGATTGTTTCAATTAACATTGTCTTATACTTTACCTAAAATCTCCACAGTTTTTAATGAGATTTTTTCTGAGATAATATGTTTTTATTCTGTGCTTAGTGACCAATATATTTTCATTAGTTTGTTTGGGTAATAGAATAGACGTAAATTTCGTTCTTTATTTGGACACAATGTTGATTGTATCAAGATTAAACCGCTTAATTTTTCTGGTAATTTTTCAGCATATTAGTCAAATTTGACTTATAGCTCTTTTAGACACACGATAACCCAGATGTCTTATCTTAAAGGAGCTAATCTTAACATTTTGAATATTATTATGGAAATCTTGTAGTAGAGATTGAAAGTTAAGTGAAAGTTTGTTTCTTATATTCTGAGAAAAATAAAAATACTAAATGATAGATTTTAGAATAGATTTATATGTCGAAGTTTGTTGAAATGAACGTGTCTTATAGCGATATGATAGGTCAGGCTTTGGAAACAAGTGAATGATTTTTATAATGAGTTTCTCAATCGGTCTCTAAATTTGACGTTTTGTTATTAAACGAAATTTCGTATCTTTCCTTTGATTTATTAGCACAAGTGTTTCTAAAAATTCATTAGCAATAAGATGCAAGATTAGTTGATTTAAAATAATCATAAATTTTTGTTTAACTTCTAAAATTACGCTTTTGCCTTTGATAAGTAATTTAGAGAATTGACAATTTGTAGAACATTAAAAATAGGTGAACTTCAGTAGACGAATTTTGATTGCTATAATTTGTTTTAAACATTTTTGAAGGTTTTGTAGTTCTACCTTCATATGGTGTTGTACCTTAATTGGTCTGTACTATCTTTAACAGTTTGTTTTGCAATGCAAAAAAAAAAAAGTAAATATTGTTTGCGAGGTGTGATAATAATATGACCAACATGTGTCAGGATAAATAACAGATCGGAAAGAGAATAATTAATTGTTTTAGGTGTCTCAAATTTACATTTTTTAATGAAATTTCAATTATTTGTTTTTATATACCTAATTATATATTTATTTAGTTGTGAAAACCTGATTTTATAAAAAATTTTAACTTCTTTAAAATATACGCTTTTGCTAGAATTTTCCAGCATTAGCGGATTGTCTAGGAGAATCTACGTAAATTAAAGCGAGAATATGGTAACGGGATATTTTCACTTGTTGATTATTGTTTATCATTACTTAGTTGATGAAATGCTGAATTATGATGAATTTAATAAGCTTTAATAAATATATAATATCCTACCTGTCATAAAAATGAGTTAGTCCTCGACGCTTTGTTCTGAAATATAAGAATGTGTTTGGCAAAGGTGAGAAGAAAGCTAAATTTCCAAATAGCAAAGAAACATTCCCTTTTCTTAATTGTTTTTATTTCGGTGTCTTAAATTGACGGTTTTTAATTAAACTCTCAAATTACCTAAATATGTGAGTTATTTTACCCTCTGACCTGAATACTTGAGTTACCCTCTCCCATGTCATAAATATATAAGGTTCCTTGAATACTTACGAATTTGTAATATAATCGTACACTTTTCCAACATTGTAGAGTATCGTCATTGAAAGATAATGATTTATCATATTTTTGTCCGTATAGATTGTCAAGTATAGAATGTAAAAAATTATTGGGATTTAAAGTAATCCTTTAGAATTATGAAGGTTATGTTGTTTTTAGCCACTGTTTAATCTCACTTATGTAGCAACATTTGGATAGATTAAGAGAAATGTGGTAAATATCTGGGTGTTTCATTGAACAATTGATTAATGTGCTCCTTAATAAATGCCAAGGCATTAAAAATCTAATGGTATGGTGTGTGATTAATAGGTTGTGTTTTAAGACGAAGGAGGAGAATTTGAAGGGTCTTAAATTGACGTTTTTTTTTAATGAAAGTAGATATTAAGAATTTTATGTTTGTTTTTATTTAAGATATTTATACAGGTATAGACAAAGAAAATTTAATGTTCTGAATAATAAAGTTGTGAAAAACGCTGTTTTATTATAAAAGAGTAATAAGAGATATAAGTTTAATTAAGCACTGTCTCGCTCAATGATAAAAATCACAAAGTTACGCTTTTTTCTAAATTTTTCAGCACTTATGAAAATATTTAGAAAGTCGTAAGCGTTCAAAAAGGTTGATATATCTAAGACAGCAATTTGTTTCGGCGCAAATAGAAAAGATTTAATGCACATATTTTGTTGAGAGCAAGTTGCAAAAGGATTTGTATGAAATATTCTGTGTAAATTATGATGTGTAAAGTTTAGGAAAACTTAAAGATAATTTTTCAGCAATTTAATATGTGATGAAAAATATATGTAGTGGTGGAAATGAAAGATGGTGTCAATAGTTTTAGAGAGAATTTGCAATTGGTCTAAAAAAAAATAATAGACAAAGAAAAGAGTGAAGAGAATTTATTAATAGTGTTTGGTGTCTTTAAAATGTTTAGCATGATAATTTTTAGCCTCTCACTCAAGATAAAATGATCGAAGTTTAACAAAGAAGATGATGTGTTGTGCAAATTTATGATGTATAATAATCTATAGGATTCGAAATAAACGTCTTACGTCGAAACAATGTCAGAACACAGTGTTTTCATTTAATTAATAAAAGGTGACCAAATTCGTTAAATTACTTCTCTATACACGAACCTATGTGTGCTTTATTTTATGATTCATATTCACATTACTCTCTCACACCACTCGATCACTTTTCAATCATGCGTGAGTACCATCGCCACACCACAAATCCACCAATCCCCCCAATACACTTACACTAAAAACTTCCTTCTACAATAAAATATGACTTACAAATTTAAATTTATAAAGTAATTCTAATAACCAGCTTAGACTTTATCTCAAAATTTAATTAGGCTCCAATATTCTTAAAGTAATAAAATATTCTTGGAGCTTGAATAGTATATTATTGCTTCTATATATTCAGATAAGGAGCTATTGTAAAAGTCTATTACAAGAATCTTTAATAATTGTGAAAAAATGATTACCAAAAAATAATACGACTGAGTTCCCTCAATTTAGTAAATAGACAGTATTTCACAAAAAGAAAAGATTAAGAGTGAAATTCACAACGCAGAGAGAATCCTATTAGTCTAGTTATGCTTATTCAATTCAATCCGAGTTCAAAATAAAATAGGCGTGCTCTATAACATTTGTTACACGTCGTATTATTGAAACCACACTAGAAAAAATATCTGTAATATCATTTTATATTTTTGAACATACGTGATAACCCAATAATATACCTGCAAACATATTAATCCTGATTCTCAAAATAAAAATTTGTGAAAGATCACAAAAATAAAAAAGTAAAAATTATATATAAGCATACAAATATGTTATATTTATTTCAAATGATACTACAATATCTACCATCAACACTCACGCTTTTTACCCTCTTCTGGAACTCTTTTCCACGTTAATATAATTGGTCTCACATTAACAATTTTTTGACCATGACTCCTTTAAAAAGATTCACCCACGCAAATTTTTCTCCCAATATTTTTAAAAACTATAATTTATATATTGACAATTGTAATAATAGATAATGAAAATCCTTAAGAGAATAGCGTTCGATATTGTCCATCCACCCGTTACATCGGGCATGGCCTCAACAACAGTTACTACATCAGCATTTTTCACCAGAATATGAAAGTAAATAGAAAATTACTTGTGCGTTTATGACCACTTACCACATCATTGCTATTATTGCAGCTAAAAAATTCTTCTCCAATTTAACAACAAAAAAGGAGAAGCGCAACCATACAGCAAACACAAGACAAAACCATTCCAAACGCTCTTTTTTTTGTATATCCTCCCTCAAAATTTAAAAGCTCTCTGCCAAGTACTCTCTAGCAAACCTTCCATGCTGCTTGTATCCTCTGATTCACATGCGGCGGTCCAATCATGATAATTCGACTGCGAAATTCAAATTAGTATTCCAGTAAACATCCCCTTACATCTAAATGAACAACAAATTATAGATATATAATAGACATGTATCTACTTAATTTTTATAATATTAAACGCAAAAAGGCTACTATTACACTATTGGTGACGCTATGATCTTGATGGAACAACAAACACTGATTTAACTGTTTTAATAGAACTCAAAAAAAAACATAAGCATATCTTTCCAAAACAACAAACATTTAAACTTCTTTACAATACTAAATTAACCCCCCCTTATACTCAAGTGCCATATAAATAACTATTATATCCACAATCACTCTCAAACATATAAAATATCTACGATCGTAATCGTTACTAACACACTCATGGAGGATGAGTGTACAAAATCAACTAGCAAACATTTTCACTCAATTTCTCTCATGAAATAGCATACCTTCTAATATTTTATTAAAAAAAAAAAAAAAAGAAATATTCATCTCCGAGACTCAAAAATAGTACATCAACATCCGTTATCTAAAACCTAAATCTCATTCACTTCGGTTAAATCTAAAATTGCTCTTAACTTACAGAAACTACCACACAACTTAATTAACTCTAACAAAAATAAATAAACTTTTCGCGACATTATATACGAGCAAAAACACTAACAACACATAAAAAACAAACATACCTACACACACACGTACCGAGTTGCAAATATAATACAAAATATTTTGTATTACACATACTAATAACTAAGACACTCTCAAGAAATTGCATGCAAAAAATAACTTAATGTAAAGTTAATACTCAAAGAAGATATGCGTGCCGTAGCCCTAAAATTGTCAACACTGCAACTCCTTATGTTCATTCATTTAATGCATAAAAAATATCCTTTCCCCCAATAGATATATTTGTGTTCTTATTTGATCCATAGATATATATGTACGAACACACTGAGACGTAAAGTGGTGCATTGGTGAATCTAGGGTTGTGAGGTATCAGAATCAAATAGTGTAGATGTTTGTAAACCAAGAGTGCTAAAAGAATAATTTTTACTTTTAAAAATTTAAGAATTTCTTAAATTTTAAACATATTAAAATTTAGTCTCTTAAAAATACATACATTTTATTTATTTTTTCCAACATTTTTGAAAATTCGAGGTTTTAACGTTTTATTTGGTCAGCATTTGAAAAAATAATCTGTGGTCCCGTTCAGTTAAATGAGATTTCAAACACGCCCATGAGATATATAGCAAGAGAGCCCAATTTTGTTATAAATTGTTTGTAGGTGATGTGTCACCTTCCTCAAGTGACAATTAACCCGTGGTTATTTAGTGATCGATAATCTTCCAATATTGTGAATATTGAAGCTATTTGTTTTGTATGTGGTGCGGAGTGCGTGCGAGATAGCACGTCCACCTATAGCCGCAATGCGAATTTTCTGTCTATTGAGAGGTAAATTAGACCTACTCGCCAAAATAGTGCGTTGGCCTTTTATGATTCGTTATGTGTGCGAGCTAAGCTCGCCTCGACCTCGCTACAATCGCACTCAGTGCTTTCCACCACTGCTCGAGCCAGAATCAGGAACCTCTTTCGAATATAGCTGTGAAACGTATTTTCTATGAAAATTACCCAAGTAAATAATAGTTGGTGAAAAAGCTACCTTGTTCAAATGGCATTCCGCGGATTGCGTACCGTGACAGACACATGTACAGAAGAGTAAGGAGGCCTACTCTAGGTCTCTCTCTTTGTCAGATGGTATAAATTCATTGCTAGTAAAAATAGTACATTGACCAATTGATTGAAAGTATTAGCCTAAATTCATATTATCTGAACCAAAGAAGTTTATAAATTTCGAAAACAAACACTTACAATATTATAATAAAGAGTACATTAAACCGTATAACATAACTCCATTTTTTAAGAGTATATCTTGAAACCATACTTCCTAACTAGAGTGAGCAGAGACAGTTTCGATTTGAGAAGTCTCGTCCTAACAAACAGACTTCCTTAATGCCTCACAAATTTCTCACTTCACACTCACTCTCGAAGACGATTTTCCTCTCGTCTCTCACACAGTGTTGTGGTTTCTTCTCCTCTTCTCTCACACTAATTAAAATTTGATAATTTCTGTTCTTGTTGATGTAATGTATATTAATAATTCCTATAACTGGATATAGTATGTGAAAACCCACGCACATTAAATTTGATAATTGGAGCATTGCTAGTGTGTATATAAAAAAATAAAAACACCATTACAAAATAGAACCATTCCCTACAATTATAACGTGTGACTCATAGTGCACAACAATTACTCTTTGAACTACAAGAGTGTTTCCAATTAGTATTGGTATAAAGTAACCATATGATATAAGTAAATTGAGTTCAATTCTCAGCTTTGATTACATATGGCTCTGGGAATTCCATTTTTGTCAAGAACTATTTCATTTAGTTGTACTGAACAAACTTATAATTAATGACTTAGAAATAAAGAGTTTAATAAATTATTGTGAAATAAAAGAAAAAAACTCACAAACATAAAAAATAAGTGTTGGAGAAATATTAACCTTTCATTTTTTTCTAGAAATAATATTTTTCCTCTCAAAATCTCTCAACTTGCTGGAAAAGGACTCTACCATTTCTTCTATTTCAATCTCAGAAAGTTCGTTCCACAGCTTCTGGCCATTGGCGTCTACGAAAGTGTCTCAGCTTTCAGAATGTAACACAAAAATTTTTTGTTAAATGTCTAACACGTGATATGCTTCAACAAAAGCGCTGACTGTTAAGGTCCGTGAGGGAAAGGAGTGACAGGTTCTCGATCCCCTCGTTCGATCCTACGCTAGAACTACCCAGGTAGTTCCCCTCCGAGGAAATTACTTAGTTAATACCCGTTTCTCACAGGTCTCATACTCCTCTACTTTTATTAAAAAATTAGTGTCTGAGTATATCATATAACTATAACAATTATTATATATCACACTAAATAAAATAAATATAAATATTAGATAAATTTTATGTGATTATTTGAAACTCAAAATATTGAAGAAACATTTTCAACTAAATACGTAGTCACACGCTCATCCTGTAGTGTATATATATGCGGTAACGATAACAAAAAAATTTCTCTCGTTGAGTACAGTAATATAATTAAGCAAATGTATATATATCCCCATTGTGCAAAAAATCAAGTTATTCCTTATCAAAACTAAAACTGGATTATTACACATTCCATCGTCGGTCATGCCCAGAAAGGCTCTCATTGTCATTTTGCAAGCTTTGAACCATATATTTCATAACCAAAACGCTAGATATGATTTGCGCGAATAAGCTATAAGCAACGACTTGTTGCGTTGTGGAATTCTGCTATTTTGTGTTCCCAATACTTAACGTGACTATCACTCTCAATTTTTTTTCTCTCAAAAACCATAAATTTGAACATTCGTGGATTTGCAATATGGACCTACATAAAATACAAAAATTATATGAAAATGCAAACACTTGCATAAATAATAAAAACTTGAAAAAATTTCTTATGCTCCCCTCACCTACACACACTCACACACACTCCTCGAGTAATCGAATCTCTCTTGTCGCTGTCTATTAATGATTTCAGATGGGCTTTACCCACCTGAAAAACAAGGTACAAAATAAAATTTAAAAAAAAAAACAACAAATTCAAGTTCGAAATATATTACAAATGAAAAAAAAAATGGGGAGGGGGACATTCCAAAGGGTTTTATGAAACTCCGCTTCTGTATTTAACAAGTTATTATTAGAATTATTCTTAATAATACTACAGAAATGATTCTTACATAATTGATTTTACAAAGACATTTTACAGAGTCATCTATAGAATCAATTTAATATAATTATGAAATCTATTTATATTCCATTTATATAACACATCTACAAATTCTATAATTCATTCTACAAAACATAATAGCTTCTGTTATTGAAGCTCACTAACTATAATATTTCGCACCTTTGTTGCTATTATATAATTTACAAACATATAATTATATTATATAATTTCCTAAAGAAATAAATACCCGGCATCCGCGATAGGCCTGGCCAGCCAGCGGTACCTGCCGCAGGCTCGAGAAAACCCAAGGATCTTTCTCGAAGGTTTCCACTGACAGAGTGTAAATTGCTAACCTTATACAGTATAATGCTAGATTTACGCCCTACATAAAATAGGTAAAAAAAAAAATTATACATTAAGTGCACCTCTCACCTGATTGCGAAGTTCATCTTCATCGAATTTTTCTGTGTCTCCCTCCTCTTGTTCCATGAAATCATTATCTTCATCTGGTTCATCTTCATCATCAGAACCCTCTTCAGAACCCGACAATTCTGCTTCTTTTTCAAGAAAATCTGATCTAATTCCTCTAATCATGTGATTTAAGGAAAAATTTAATATAAGTAATCAAGGTGTAAATTTCTAAAACGAAAACTACATAAAATACACAAAAAAATTTAAAAGTAAATTAAAAGTATAAAAATAATAATAGAATTCTGCACTCATCAGAATTTCTTTTGTGAAATCATTATCATCTTGTGAACAAAAATTAAAATTTCAAGTTCAGCTCATTTATTATTATTATTTTATTATTATTATTATTATGTATTATTATTATTATTATTATTATTATTATTATTATTATTATTATTATTAATTATTATACCCTCTCATGGCATCCTTGAACCCTTTGAATTTTTCTGTCTTCAATATTGGTTCCTCATTTTCGTCATATTCAATGTCCTCTTCTTCTGATAAGTCTTCTTTATCATCTGCTGCTTCCTCTTCGTTGTCACTTTCATCATCTGTGAATTAAAAATATTTTTAGTAGTTTACAATCATCATCTTCACAAACTATCGTTTAGTAATATTGATATTAGAATGAAAGGCACCGCCACATGTTCACAAGTTCCTTCCTAAAAGGAAGGGAATTGATAGCCTACGAAAATACACATTAGAAAGACTTTTTTTGAAAACTTTCACAACCAAAGTACAAGTTTTCACGATAAAAATGGCTTTCTGCCTACTAAAATTGTGTACAAATATAGGCTATATATACATTCTCTTTCCGTTGAATTTGTGTGTGGATATGAATAGCACCACTCAAATTCTCTTAAGATTTATAAATTGAAAATCTTAAGATGTATAACTAATTAACATCAGTTTTAGAAGCGTTAATGGTTCCATTGCAATATAAAACTTATATTATAAATATATATCAACCCTGTTCTATTAATTACCTGTTAGTATTTTGTATTATAAACTACAACTTAATGTTTCTTCGAAATATATATTTATATTCTATTAATCTCATCTCCTGCTAGTATTTTGTATGATATACTACAATAACTTACTGTATTCCAAAATCTTTACAAAGATTCCTAACTATTTGGTGAAAATGAGACTGGGTAAGTATGAGGGTGAAAAGAAAGAAAAATACAGAAAAATATTAAGGAAAAAAGTTGCAGATATAACAAACAAAAATCTTTAAACTTGAAATATTACTAGAAAAGGTTTTCAGATAGAATTAAGTGATATGAGTAAATGTATCTTTGAAATGATATCTGGAGTTGAAGAATCAAAGGAAAAAACTCGAGAAGTGTTTGCTATAAAGAAAGCATATGGAGGAAGGAGTTGAAAGATTGTTAATAAAGAAAATAAATCAAAGGATCTAGTGAAAATGATACACTCGTGAAAAATCAAGAAATCCTCAATACTCGCTCGGTTCCCTGGAAAGATAAATTAAAAGGTAAAAATAAATGGAAAGCGAAACGTGTTAACACAAGAAACCACAAGATGGCTAAGGGGAAAATTCAAAGATTGAAAACGTGAATAAATCCTGGAACCAAAGAAATGAGGGAAAATACAAAAAGAAAAAATTAAATTAAGAAGATATTTAAAATACATCACAATGTACATGAAAATAATATATGTAGAAATTCAAAGAAAAGTTAAAATAAGAAACCAAAATGAAAAAATGCTTCAAATCGGAAAGTCAATTTAGGAAAACTAGTTTTAAGTAGAAACTAGAAAGGAATAAAAGGAAACGGACTACAGTGCTAAAGAGAAAATGTATGTTACAGTAAAAAGATAACATAGGATTCAGAACCCAGAATAAAAGCTGACAAGTGAGTGGGACATTTGACTAGAAAACTGAAACTGAAAATTCCAAAATTGAAATAGGAAGAAATGAACATGTACTAAGGACAAAAAAATAGATAAATATAAAGATCTCATTAACACTCAATATCAAGAAATCCAACATCTTGTAACTTTTCAGTTACGACGCTTTAAAATCTCCCATTTTTTTTTTTAATTGAAAAGTGACAAAAGGACACAGTTGAAAGATTTGCTGCTCCTCCTCAAACTTTTGATAAGTTATTGCTAATTACATAAGAAAAAAAACAATACATGAATACTTTAAATGCGATTTATATTTTAAAGAAAAAGCTTTTATTTTTAAAGTCTGGCCATTATACTCAATCCCTTAATAATTTCTCTTATTAAAACCATCCATTTGTAGAGTAAGTCTTAAAATTTCGGTACGTTCATTTGTTCATTTCCACTTACTTTGATTTTTTTAATTTAAATATGTGCAGCGTCTCGACAAACAACCGAATCAAGTATTTTTATGATAATTATATATATCTAAGATATATTCATTCATTATTGATTATTTTATTATTATTATTATTATTTATTATTATTTTATTAGTATTCATTATTTATTATTATTTTAAGTATTATTATTATTATTATTATTATTATTATTATTATTATTATTATTATTATTATTGCCTACTCAAGTTCAACGAAAGCACAGATATCAAACTCACCTGATAAATCCAAATTCACAATTCGTTTCCGCTTTTTTTTCAACCTGACTTTTTCCTCATCCTCCAATTCTTGCTCTTTGTCTGACGAAAGTTTAATTTCTGTCTCTTTTGTGTTGCTAAGAATAACTGTACCGCTTCCTGAAGACGAACTGAGGAATGTTTTAATATAAAGCTTACAAAGACACAATTCGACCAATACATAAGTTATTTCATCATCATCATCATCATCATTGGGTGTGAAGTGCGCAACATACACCGGAAACAGAAAAGTAGTAGAACATGACCAAAGTCCATACCGTTAAGTGAGAGCTCGTCACAGTAAAAAAAAAATGAACCTAGGGCTTCACAAGACAGCGACGGACCCTCACTGTGGTATTTTGTTAGTGTAGGTTGATCCTTTGGGCAAGGCTCATAAACATACCCCGTCAAAGAACCCCGCTATTCTCTCCTATTATGCACATTTCTTCTCGCCTCTACCATACTCTCATTCCTTTCAATCAGACATTTTTTTTTACTGAATCAATCAACCTTTTCTTCGGTCTCCCACCAGGTTGATTACCAAAACACTCACCACCATGCATCCGCTTAACCAACCGACCATCATCCATCCTTTAAATATGACCAAACCATCTTAATACACTATCGTTTATTCTCTCATTTACCCCCTTCTTCACACCACACAACTCGTTAACAGGGTCATTCATTATTTAATCATTTCTTCTTACACCTAACACGCCTCTAAGAACGTCCGTCTGAACAGATTGTATCTTAGATTTAAATCTATACCTTTTATTCCACCCCATAGTTTCACTACTATACATTAACACCAGTAACAACATACCCTCATATAAAACCATAGCGCACTCGAGACTTACTCCTTTTGTAATCACCATGGATATGAATGCATCAGTCATCTTTCTACCATTCAACTGTTACTACCTCTTTTTTTTTTTACTTTTTTTTTTCTTCTTCTTCTGCATATACAACTTTTAAGCATTTTTTTTTTCTTTTCTTATATATTTTCATACATTCTTCTTTTGAGCTTTTGAGACCTCATCATTTGCTTTTAGCACATTTAGCCACGCCTCTATTTTACTTTTAACCGCTTATATATTTTCTTCTATCATCCATCACTCACATATTGACATCTCTAGTCACCCTCCTACTTGTAGCACATCCACATGATCCCATACTTATGTTACACCTGACTAACAATCTTCTCATTTGCATGTCACAGATTCCTGTTTGGTTTCATCTTGTTCACATTCAACTGATTTATTTGCAAGTGCTCTCACATAGCTTTCCTTATAACCTTGTTCATTTAACTTCACACTTAATTCTCCCCACTTTCTTCTTTATCTCTATCCCTTCCATTCGTGCCCCTACTAACATAATCTTACATAAAACAACATAATTATCTGATATTCCCTTCCTTCTTCACCAACACAAAATCAATCATACTTTTCACTTCGGTAAGTTCGATACCATCTCCACCTATGCCAACTCTCATATACATATGGATTTTCTTATGCTCGAAGAATGTATTACTTACACACATACTTCCTGTCATACGCTCCTATCATGTATTAATTTTCCCGCAACTCTAAAAGGACCTTCATATCATCCCTTTCATCACACATATCCAGCCTATTCGCACAATACAATCATCTGAAGCCCCTACTCACTCCGTCCAAAACATCATTCAGATTCTCCCAGAAAATTACACTCTCCTCATCATCACCTCAGATGTACTATATGTTACAACCACACACCATGACCTTTTCTAACTTAAATTTAAATATTAGAATTCTAGTATTCACACAAACAAAATCCACCATAGCTCTGTGCCAAACTCACAAACGTCACTTAACAAATACCCAAACCTCTACTCCCCCCCCCACCTCTCATTCCTTTGAAGAAAGTGATGGTCATTTTGATACCATAATCAAAATTTTGGCTGGATTTGATAACGTGAATACCTATTCTGTATGTTAAGCTTTTATGAAAATAGAAAATATTTTCCAAATGGCATCAGCATTTTTTTTTTTTTTTTTTTTGGGCTTCCTCATGTGCAATTTTGAAAGCCATTGCAGCTCTTAATATCCAAAAAACTGACATTTGCCTTGTTCTGAAGTTCAAGTGCGTTTGGAGAGAAGTTGAAGAATGCTCTGCAAAGTGTTCCAGCTCTTCTGGCAATCAGGAATTACACACAATTCGGTGGATTCACAACAACCAACCCAACTGGTATTTGTTGATCAAGCTCTGTAAAATACAGAAAAACTACTTCCTGAGATTTGTAAGATACCATATAAACTGGATCGTTAAAAAAAAAGCCTTGTAATTCTCCTC